>CABHPR010130294.1:0-19776 GCA_902168415.1 Peromyscus melanophrys
GCCCCGCCCCGGCCTCAATGCCAAGCCAGGCACCTCCTCAACCTGTGCAGCCAGGTACCTGCCATGCAGCCCCTATGTGCCCTGGTGTCCCCAAGCCGTGACTCCAGTCCCATCATCCTGCAGGACTAAAACAGGAAGAGCCCTGAGCTCTTCCTAGACCCTGGGAGTGAAGGAGGCCCCGTGCTGAGGGCAGGACTGTGGTAGAGGCGTGGGTGGGTGGAGCAATCTGTCCACTGTGAAGGGACAGGGCCTTGGTGGTACCTTTTCCACATCTGGGAGGAGGAAGCGGGACTCGGGAAGATCTTCATGCTGAGGTTGGACCTGGGCTTTTCCAATACCAGCTGCGCCCTCCTCCTCCACCTCCTCCACCCCTCCCCCAGGAAAGTTCCAGACATCCCAGGGACCTCTGCATACCATTGCCTCGGGTCCACCCTGTGAAGTGAGGGAAGGGACAGACACCAGAAGTATGTCCTCATCACCACTCCTTTTCTGTCCCCTTGCAGGGGCCCCTGGGGGCAGCAGGGCCGCTCCTGGGCCAGGACGCTTTCCAGAGCAGAGTGCAGGCAAGTGTGAACTGTCCCAGCCTCTCGGAGAACACATTTACTCAGCCTGTACCCCAAGACCTGTCTGATGAGGCCTAAGCAGCCCACTTTCTGATACCCTGGACTGTCCACACTGACAAGCCAGCTCCTGCGACTCAGAGTCCAGACTGCCTGGCATCACCCCTGGCCTTTCATTCCCTGCTGTGTTACTCCTGGCCAATGACTAAACCTCTCTGAGCTTCAGTGTTTTGTTGTGTTTTCTATGAAGTGTGAGTCAGCCCAGGACCTCCCTCACAGTCTTGTTGGGACGATTAAACAAATTAAACCAAAAAAAAAAAAAAAAAGTTAAAACCAAACTCAAAATCCAACCAACCAACCAACCAGCCAAACAAAAACCACTTTTTGTGGAGCCTGCTGTGTGTTTGGCCCATGATAAGCAAACAGTGATTATTCCATGACCCATATGCAGGCCTCAGGTGCCTGGTTGTCATGGTTACGAGGTAGCCATGGTTTTTCATGGACCCTCATTGTTTACCGCAACTCATACTGTTTGCCAGAGAAGCACCTTTGAATTCCCATTCTACAGATAAGGAAACTTAAGGCTCAGAGATGTTAAGTAACTGGCCCTACGTCACACAGCTGAGGTTAAAGTTCATACTGTCTGGCTGAGTCCACACAACAGACGGACCTCTGTGGGGTTTATCTTGCTTTTATCCAAATCAGCCCTGGGGCTTGACTGTCACATGCAGGCTCCCGGACCCCTGATTCTGAGTGCGGCCTGGGAACCTGCATTCTGGAAGCTTCCTCCAGCCACATTGCTATGACACAGACTCAATGCTGCCTCTTCCCTGTCTCCTCTCATCCCCACAGAGGCTCCTCCAAGTGACCCTGGCTATCCGGGGGCTGTCGCCCCAGCCCGGGAGGAGAGGACAGGACCTGTCGGGGGCTTCCCATCAGCTCCCCACACTGCAGGCCCCTATTCCCAGGCGGCCCCTGCCCGCCAGCCGCCACCTGCAGAGGAGGAGGAGGAGGAGGCCAATAGCTACGACTCGGATGAAGCAAGTAGGTGGCTCTGGTGGGGGAGGAGGAGGAGGCATGTTGGGAAAAGTCGCCCAGAAACTGAGCTGGAGATAGGGTGGGAATGGGACTCTTAAGTCAATAGATGCCACCTAACCGCTAACATGTGGACCCTCAAAATCCTGTGGTTCTGGGGATCAAACCCAGGGCCTTGGATGTGCTGGGAAAGGGCTACAGCCAGCCACTCCCCAGTGCTGGGATGGCTGGTGAGCGCCACCGTGTGGTCAGCGCTGGTACCACATGTCCTATTGGGGTAAAGCTCAAGGGTGGAGCACATTGTGTCATTTAAAGCCTCTTGTGGGGTTTCTTGAGGTTCCCTTCAGGTGGCCATCTGCCAGACAGAATTATCTGGTGGCCCACAACCTCCTCAAACAGGCCTGAGTCCCTGAGTCTAATGATGTGTCTATCTGCAGTCCTTTTTTCCTCGTGACTGGGATCCCTGCTAGATCATCCTTACAATGATTTATTAGGCAGCTACTATATCCCTCTTGCACTCAGACCCAGGGGGACACAGACACACACACATAGACACACACACACACACACAGACACACACACACACAGACACACACACACACACACAGACACACACACACACACACACAAGCTTTTTCTTCATCTGCTGTGGCTGAAGCAGCCAGGAAAGCAGAATGTTCGGATGCTACTGGCAGGCGGGGCCACCTGGTTCAGACCCCTAGCTTGTATTGCTTCCTGTGTAGGCGGATGGGTAGGTAAACTGAGGCACCGCTGGGAAAGTGCTTGGGTGAACTGGAGACCGCCATGATTCTGTTGGGCTGAGCACACATCAAGAATGCCAGTGATGTTAATACAAAGGTTGCAGGCCAGGAAAGTGGATGCTGGTGGAGCTGAGCTCTGGGTGGGCTTCCCTTCCCACCAGGGCCATCCACACTCCCTGATTCCTGTCCCTAGGGAGTGGGGACAGGAATTCCCTCCTCTCAATCTGCATGTAGTCCTGGAAAAGCTCCCTGCGACTCAGAAATGGCCAGTTAGGTAGGGTTACTATTGCTGTGATAAACACCAGGACCAAAAGCAACTTGGGGAAGAAAGAGTTTATTTCAGCTTACAGTTTGTAGTCCATCAAGAATGGAAGTCTAGGTTCCTGCCCTGAGGCTGGAGCTGATGCAGAGGCCATGGAGAGGCTCTGCTTACTGGCTTGCTCCTCATGGCTTGCTCAACCTGCTTTCTTATAGAGCCCAGGACCACCAGCCCAGGGATGACATTACCCACAATGGGCTGGACCCTCCCCATCAACCAAGAAAATGTCCCACAGGCCAGTCAGGTAGGGTAGGGTCATTTCCTTAGTTGAGATTCCCTCTTTCCAAATGACTCTAGCTTGTGTCAAGTTGCCATAAAACTAGCCAGCATAGCCAGTGAGTAGAGGGGCTGGAAGCCCATTACAGGGCCCCAGTCACTTGAGGGTCACACTGTATGATATAGCAGTTGCCCCCTTTGACATGGGGGCTCCCCAGAGTCAGGGGTCTGTCGTCTCAGGGAAGAGAGAGGGGAGCCCACCTGCCTTATCAGTCCCCAGCAGCGTTCTGTATCTGCTCTCCTCCATCCTTGTCCTGGATGCTCTTCCGTCCTCAATCTCCCGAGTGTGACCCCTGCCAGCCTCCAGGCTGCCCTGGCGTAAGCTCAGTCACAGGGCTGGGTACAGCTGGCTTCTCTCTGTTCCTCACTCGCTCAGCTTTGTCACCGACAAGGATTTCTTGACCTCCAGATGCCTCAGCGGCTCCAGGCCCTAGGTCATTGGGACAAAAGGCAACAGGAGAGACAAGAGTCAAACTATGGATGAAACATGCACCGTTTCGAGGTTACTATCAGGGAGGGTTTCTCTAGGAGGTGACTTTTGAGCCAAGCTGTAGAGCGTGAGAGGGTGTGAGCCATGTGAGCATAGAGAGAGAGAGCGTTCCCAGCAAGAGGACCAGCAAAAGCTGATATCCATGTATTCCTTCAGCACACACAGGAGCACCTACTGTGTGCCTTGCACACAGTAGGGATAGGGAAGTCAATCAAGAACCCTAGCCCTTACCTTCAGGGCTCTCTCAACCTGGCAGGGGAGGAAGTCACTAACTAAACACATGCAAATGATTACAGAAGGCTCTCGGGGAGAGAGGTATACCAGGATGGAGTATAAGACCAGGCCTGCCCTCTCTCTCTTCTGTGGTCCCAATACCCAGCTGAGGCTGGACCCATTGGTGAGTCCCCAGGAAATGTTTGTGGATTGACTAAACATCTAACATTTTTCTTGGCTCCCGTCTGTGTTGCCTGTAGCCACACTGGGTGCCCTGGAATTCAGCCTTCTCTATGATCAGGACAACAGCAACCTGCAGTGTACCATCATCAGAGCCAAGGTGTGTGGGGACCCCCGGGGATGCTCTGACTTTCCTGAGAGACTCAGGGGATGGGTCCCAGGGCTGGCTTCTGCTGTCACTGTGGCAATGGCAGAGGTGTGAACAGGGTTGTCACCAGCCATAGCGGACTTCCTTGGGGAGGACTTCCTCTGGGGATGGTCCCGTGGCTGCTTCCTGGGAGTGGAGGCAGCTTGGCTATGAGGGTCACCTAGGCCACCCACAGCACGCAGAGGGGACACCGCAGGTGCCACCAAGACAGCCTGGGTTGGTGCTTCTGAGTTTTCCGTCTCGGCAGCAGTGAGGTGGGAACTGTGGCTGTGGTATTAAGGTGGTTTTGTGGGGAGGGAGGTACTGTGGCAAGCTGAATTCCAGACCTTGGGGGACTCAGCGGGGTGGGGGTGGGGCATGAACTTAAGTCTGGGATCCCATGGGGAAAAAAAAACCCAGCAAGATCTGGACCAGACTCCCCTGAAGTGGATGCTGGCCCAGGACACCACACTGTGTTACTTGGGGAAGTGGCTGACCCTCTCTGACTCATTGGGGGTGACAGTGATGTCCTTCCTCCAAGGCAGGCTAGGAACACCAAATGCTAAGTGGCTGGCCATTTGTGGGTATCTAGGACAGTCCCCTCTCTGTGCCTGCTGGCCTGTGGTAGAAATGACATGACCCTCTTTCACTCCTCAAATGCCCCAGTTTGGAGGATAAACAAGAATCAACATCTTAAAGCAACTCCTGCCTCAGCCCACCTTCCCACCCAAGCCATTTTTTTTTTAGCATGCAGTTATTGAGCCCCTACTGTGTACTGGACACTATAGTGAGTGATCAGGTGTATATTACTCTCTTCTCTATTTTGGTGACCAGGTGAGGGAGGCATTTTTATTTATTATGTGTACAGTGTTCTGCCTGCATGTATCCCTGCACACCAGAAGAGGGCACCAGATCTCATTACAGATGGTCGTGAGCCATCATGTGGTTGCTGGGAATTGAACTCAGGACCTCTGGAAGAGCAGCCAGTGCTCCTAACCTCTGAGCCATCTCTCCAGCTATGGGAGGCATTTTTATTAGCCCCATTATTCAGGTGGGGAAACTGAGGCCAGAAAGCTAATGCCTGGGGTTACAGCCCTGGATACATGAGGCGCATCTTCAAAGGCAAGATTTCATTCATTACTCCCTGAACCCCACCGAGCTGTGGACACTGTCGGCCCCACCAATCAGATGAGCAGGTTGAGGCCACAGGTGGGACTCCTACCTAGCCAGGGTGGGTGGAGGGTGTCTGAGTCACAAAACCTTGAGCGTTGCTCAGGTGAACAAGGCCAGCTTAACTCATCTCAGAAAATGATGTTAAAGTCACTCTCTCCTGGCTTTGAGGAGGGACAGGCAGTGTGAGCCTCATCCTCCAAGTGGGGGAAACTGAGGCCTCAAATGAAGGCATAGGTCAGACCCTGGATTCAGGAGTGTCTCTGTCCCCAGCCACACCTCTCTGCTGTCTATGCTGGGGTGCCCTCTCCATCCCTTTTACAACACCCAGGGGCAACTTGCTGAAACCACCACACTCTTCCATCCAACAGCATGGAAACAGGCTCAGAGAGGCGTAGAAAGCTGCCCAAGGCCACACAGCTAGGGAGTGGTATGTTGTTAAACTCTGTGCCTGATGCCAGTGTCATTTTCCTGATACAGCGTCCCTCTGTTCTGTCCCCACTGGGTGAGACAGATGCCATCCCCTGCTGTGGCTGACCGTCTTGTGCCTCCTTCTCCTCCTGCAGGGACTGAAGCCCATGGACTCCAATGGCTTGGCGGATCCATATGTGAAGCTGCATCTGCTGCCTGGGGCCAGCAAGGTACACAGCAGCCCAGGTGCTGCACAGGCTCTCCCCTCAGAGCCTGAGTCCCTACCCCATCCCATGACAGGCAAAGCTCTCATGGTGGGGAAAGAGGCAGCGTCCCCAGAGCAAAACCCTGGAGCCCAGGAGGGCAGCAAACACACACACACACACACACACACACACACACACACACATACGTGCAAACACACACATGCAAATTCACACATGCAAACACACACACTTTGTCCCATCATTGTCTTTGAGCTAAAGACATGCCCACCCCTGGCTGTGATTGGCTAGTGATGCTATGGTCTCTCCTCCTCCAGCCCACTGGTGACTTTTGCTGTCCATCAAAACCCAATCGTGGGTTGGGGAAGGCCCTGGGTTTGATCCTCAGCTCAAAAAAAAAAAAAACAAAAAAAAACAAAAAAACAAAAACAAAACAAACAAACAAACAAACAAAAACCCAAACAAACAAACCCAATCGTTCATTTACACATTAGTGTGAATTAGGACCATCCAGCCTCCTCTTGTGTTTGTAGGTGTATTTCTAGCCTTCTCTCCTGGAGTAATATGAAAAACTTTTTGCTACTTTTTTAAAAGGCTGAACTCAACAGCACAGGTTTATGACCCCGCCTACTGGGGAGGCTGAGGCAGGAGGGTCACAAGTTCAAGGCCTGCCTGAGCAACTTAGTGTGCTCCATCTTGAGGTTTAAGTTTGTTTGGGGTGGGGGTGTTCCTCAGGGGGAGAGCACCTGCCTACTGCGTCACGGCCATGGGTTCGATCTTCAGTGCTGTGGGAGGGAGGAGGGAAGGCAGGCCGTCCCCTCTGAGGACTTTTGGGCCTGAAGGACACTTCCTGAGGACTCGGGAGACATCCCCATGTCCCTGCCTCAGAAGGAGTGGCATCATTTCTGCTATAAGCCATGTCTGTCTCCACGGGAGATGCCCAAGCTTCCTCACTTAAGGGAAAGTTCGAGGAGGGTCTCCAGGTTGTCTCTACTGATGGATGCCTGCCTGCCTGTCTGTCTCTCTCTTGGGGC
Organism: Peromyscus melanophrys; assembly: GCA_902168415.1. Lineage (NCBI taxonomy): Eukaryota > Metazoa > Chordata > Mammalia > Rodentia > Cricetidae > Peromyscus > Peromyscus melanophrys. The sequence goes on from CABHPR010130294.1 coordinate 6,861, forward strand.
TCTAGTCCAACAAGCTGCGTACAAAGACCCTGCGCAACACAAGGAACCCCGTGTGGAACGAGACACTGCAGTACCATGGCATCACGGAAGAGGACATGCAAAGAAAGACACTCAGGTGCCTGCAGGTGGCGGTGAAGGGTGGGACCAGCCCTTAAAAAACAGCATGGACTCCAGCAGGAACTGTAAATGCGGGAGGTGGGGGGTGGGGGATGAAGTGGAGCCTTCCCTATCTAGGTGCCCATAGCCATCAGCCTGTGTTGTCCAGGCAGCCAAGGCAGCCATCTGCACGTGCTCAGTACAGACTGAGGGTTTTTGTCCCTCATTGTGTTTGCATGTAGATCCCACAGCTTCGGGCGTGCACGGTGCTGAAGAAGCCACAGGGAAGGGTAGAGAAGCAGGCAGGGTTGTGCATGCCTGTCATCCCAACACTGTGAGGCTAAGGCAGGAGGCTCAGGCATTCTAGGCTGGCCTGAACTACATAGTGAATTTGAATCTAGCCTGAGCTACATCGTAAGCCATTGTCTCAAGACAAGGCAGTGTGCACTGTGTGATCCCATTTACCTGGGATCAAGTGCAGGTGTGTGGCCCCTTGCAGGGAAGAGTGGGTCTCTTAGGGTAAGGGAGGGTCTAGGGAAGGACCCTGACTGAAGGCCCCCGGCACTGGAATGTTCTAGCTCTTTGTGTGAGCAGTGGTTAGTTGGGATCATGAGAGGCATAGACCCCCTCAGGCTGTGAACTGAGTCACTCACCAGGCTGCAGGTAAACCAAGGCCACGCCCAGTACCTCTCACTCAGGTGCACAGGGGGGCTCAGTATCTGTTGCTGTTTCTCTCTGTTCCACGGCAGGATCTCTGTGTGTGACGAGGACAAGTTCGGCCACAATGAATTCATTGGTGAGACCAGGTTCTCACTCAAAAAGCTGAAGCCTAACCAGAGGAAAAATTTCAACATCTGCCTCGAGCGGGTGATCCCGGTGAGCCAGGGGCTGCCTGCCGCCTTCCTGCTGGGCTTTGTGGGTATCAGGCAGGGGCTGTGGCAGTGCAGAGTGCCAGGCGGAGGTGGGCCGACTTAGGGTCGGGAGCACATGGCCCGGGTCACCCAGAAGCAGGGAGCCAGCTTCTCCAGCCAGCTGGGAGTGTGGCTCACACAGAGTAAGTCTCGAAAGCCAGTCCTGGACATGAGGCATCTCTTTGGGAACCTGTCTGGTGGCAGCTGGTTCTTCAGGCTTCTTTCTCATTCTCTCTTGGTGAATCCAGCTGGTCAGGACAGTATGGTCATGTCTTTATCATCACCAGCTTCCGGTAATGCCTGTCTTGCTAAAGTGGACACTGCTGTCCCAAGACATAGAGATAGCCAGGTAGGCAGGCATCTGAGGATCTGCCTCCTTCAACGTCACTGCACTAAGGACAGACAGGGGACTTGCCAACACTGTCCCCTCCTCCGGGACTTATCAACACTGTCCCCTCCTCCCAGCTGTCCTCATCTCTAAGGGGTGAAGGTTGAGTTTAACCCGTAGTTCACAACCATGCTTCTCAGAGCCTTGGGGTCCATCAGAAGGACCCCAGAGCCAAGCAGGAGAAACATCTAGTAGGCCAGACCCCAAGAGCCCTGAACTACACAGCCTGAGTGAATGAATACTTTTTATGTTTATGTGTCCGCTGGTCTTCTCTGGTCTTTGGTGCCGTCTTCTGTAAACTGGAGAATGCAGTAAAACTCACACATGGTTGCCGCCCCCATCTTGACAGTTAATGCTGTGTAAACATTGGTGATTGGGAGAGTGTGTGTGTGTGGGAGGGTGTGTGGCTTGGAGAGCCCACCCTCGTGGCTCTGGGTCCTCCCTGGGCAGGGGGATGAGCCTCAAGGTTACGTTCCCATTCCGTCTCCTCCCACAGATGAAGCGCGCAGGGACCACTGGGTCAGCCCGTGGCATGGCCCTCTACGAGGAGGAGGTGAGCTGGCTGTGGGTGGGAAGTGGCGGTGTCTCTGCTGAGACTACCAGGGACCACTTTTCTCCTCTCTTCCTCCCACATCCTCCTCTCTCTTTACCCCACCATCACTGACCTGCTGGCTCATGGGGGAAGGGAGAATGTCCTTCATCCCCAGGCTCAGACCATGGGAAGAGGGGACTTTTCCTCTTCTCACATACCCGTGGCTCCAGAGCCTACTTCACACGGCTTCTGTTGCTGGCTCTACAGATGAGAACAATGGCATGCTCATCCCTTTGTGGGGACATGAGGCCAGTCAGGTCAGGGACCAGGGTCAGGGCCTGCCAAGGTCAGTGACCAGGATGGAGCTCAGCTACAATGAATGTTCCAATCAGGGCTCTGCTCCCTTCTGACTCAAGCTGACCCCGGGGGTGGGGGGTGGGGGGTGGGGGTGGGGTCCAATGTGCGAGCCTAGCCTGGGGCATGCTCCTGGACTGCCAGAGGCACCCACTGTCCATGGTGCTGACCGACCCCTTTGCTGGCCCTGGCTCTTGCGCCCTCCAATGCAACCTCCCACCATTACCACCCACATCTCTGAGCCCCACATCGCCTTTTGCCACACGCAGCAGGTGGAGCGAATCGGCGATATAGAGGAACGTGGAAAGATCCTGGTGTCCCTCATGTACAGCACACAGCAAGGTGGCCTCATTGTGGGCATTATCCGCTGTGTGCACCTGGCCGCCATGGACGCCAATGGCTACTCAGACCCCTTCGTCAAGCTGTGAGTCAAACAGCACCCATGGGAGATAAGAGGGGCTCTGGGGGGGGGGTGTCTCAAACCCTGGGAGAGGGAGGATGAGGATGAGAGACCCCTCTAGACTATTAACCATTGAGGCCCAGAGAAGGAAGGAGTCTGCCCTAGGTCACACAGCTAAACTATGCCCAGCACAGACTGAAGGTGGGGCTGGAAGCCAGTGGATAGCATTGAACAGCGGGATGACACAAGGTGCTCAGAGCAGGTCCCCCACCATCCAAGGTGTCACCAGTGTTGGGTCACTTTCTGATACATGGGTGTCTCTTCCCAGCTGGCTGAAACCAGACATGGGGAAGAAAGCCAAGCACAAGACTCAGATTAAAAAGAAAACGCTGAACCCTGAGTTTAATGAGGTAAGTCTGCCTTCTCCTTTGGCATACTGGTGGGGACTTCCTGCCTGTGAGAGAGGAAGTGAATCCTTTCCCGAATACTCCCTGTCACCTCAAAAGAGCATTTTGTTATTGGTCGGCTTGAGTTATGTCAAAAGGAACAGGGGCAGACTCCTTGTCACAAAGCCTGGAGCTTGAGAACGCTGCAGGGAGGAAGCTGTTTTCAGATACTGAACTAAGTCACCCCCAGGGTCTTTCCTGAGCTGTGTGGTCATGAATGAGGGCAGTGGCATCCTCATCCACCTCCACAGCCTCCCATCGAATCCCACTGAGCACTGGGTCCTCAAGTACGCTCCCTCCCCTGTGTTCTCAAAGCCCCCATCTTGGCTCGGACCATAGGATGTCACACATGAACCATGGCAGTAGACTCCTGGCTCCCTCCTCCGGGCCTGACACCTCCTCCATAGAAGAGCAGAAAACTCCAATCTGAACGTACCGTCCCCTTTTTTTTATTTTTTATTTATTTGGTTTTTCGAGACAAGGTTTCTCTGTGTAGCTTTGTGCCTTTCCTGGAACTCACTTGGTAGCCCAGGCTGGCCTGGAACTCACAGAGATCCGCCTGCCTCTGCCTCCCGAGTGCTGGGATTAAAGGCGTGCGCCACCAACGCCCGGCTCCGTCCCCTTCTTAAGTGGCTGTACCACCCCACGCCTCTTTTCCTCCCCAACAAACTCCTATCCATGCCTCAAAACACAGAATAAGTGTGACCCCCCCCCACAACCTTCTCCTGTGTCTCCAGAGTCATCTGCCCCTCCCTCTCATGCTGAACCCCTACGTCTCCATTACCCGTCCATGAGCCAGCCCAGTGGGAGGGGTGCAGGAGTCTGTCCCATTGGTGAATGACTGAATAAGGAGCATAAAGGAGCAGAGTTGTAAGCTCTCCTACCTGGACAGCCTCCATCTCAAACCCCAAACAAAGAGAAAAATATACACTCTCAAGATGCCAGGAGACGAGGGCTGAGCTGGACTCCTGGGCTGTCCCACCCCTGCGCTCTCCCTCTGGCCTTGCCTCTAAGCTCGCTAATACTGGATTCTACCATGCTTTGCAAGCAGCGGGGGGGGGGGGGGGGGGGGGGGGTGGGAGATGTATGATACTTTTTTATGATGGTTTTTGAAAGCCAACATTCAAAAACTCAGGAGACCCACACTGCAGCCTGCACTACCTCCTCTCAGAATCTGGACAAGTCACAAATAAGAAATACAAATGGTGGGGGGCAGAGGGGGAGGGGTGCAGACCTGGGAGGCTGAGGCAGGAGGTTTGGAAGTTCAAGGCCATCCCGGGCTACCTAGCGAGACCCCAAGACACTGTCTCAAAACAAAACAACAAATATCCCATCAGACCCTCCTTCCTGTGGCCTTAGTGAGTTTTTTCTGAGACAACAATAGTACGAACTTCTGAGTTTAAGAAACCTGCAGCCGGATCGCTCACAGTTCACCTGACATCACCGTACACAGTGGTCAGAAAAGCATTTCTTGGAAATGGTCCTAAATGGATCATCATGGATGGATGGAGTGATCTTGCCCCTTGGATGCCACTGGTGGTGGCATTAACGACTGAAAACTAGCAGCAGCCTACACACCCAACTGTGAGGGACCAAGTTACAGTCTGACAGCCATTAAATGTCACCATGAAAATGGTTATGTAGACCCAGCGAGATGGCTCAGTGAGTAATGGGCCTTTAGGGTGCTTGATGACCTGCATTTGCTATCTGAGGCCTACGTGGTAGGAGAACCCCACCAGTGGTCCTCTGACCTCTGTATGGGAGCCATGGCATGCAAACACACATAAACCCATGCATGGTGTTTTTAAGATGATGACATTTAAGACACTTTTATTCATTTGTTTTGTTGCTGTTTGTTTGTTTGTTTTGAGACAAGGTCTCACTTGGTAGCCCTGGTTGGCCTGGAACTCACTCTGTAGCTAACACTGACCTTGAACTCATAGTGGTCCTCCTGCCTCAGCCTCCCAAATATTTGAATTAGAGGCATGAACCATCACATCCACATGAAATATTTTTAAGAAATGTGCTAAGTTGTTTTGTTTTGTTTTGTTCTTTTCAAGACAGGGTTTCTCTGTGTAGTTTTTGGTGCCTGTCCTGGAGCTTGCTCTGTAGACCAGGCTGGCCTTGAACTCACAGAGATCTGCCTGGCTCTGCCTCCCAAGTGCTGGGATTAAAGGCGTGCGCCACCAATGCCCGGCTGCTAAATTGGTTTTTAACATAGGTTACAAAGTGCAAAAAGGAAACCTCAAAACTGTAGATTTAGAATTCATTGTTTGTTTGTTTTTAAATCACACATCAGTATAAACGCACATGGGCACACCCTGACAGTGGTTGTTCTTGGGTGGCTGTGATGGATAATGCGTCATGCCTTCCTTCCTTGTTTGTCTGAACAACGAACATGACTGAACTTTACAAGTCGGCCGAAGAGTTGCTTAAAAAAAAAAAACCAGACTGTTAAGCCCAGTGGTGGCTGAGGGTGAGGTACGAGGCTCATCCATGAGTTTGAGGCTAGCCTGGGCTACACAACTGAGCTCCAGGCCAGCCTGGGCTAAGTGAGACCCTGTCTCAAAAAGCAAAACCAGACAAAGACTGGGCTACTGTAAATCCCTAAATGCTGATTGAGGTACGCCCTCTCAGGAAGCTTCCAGAAGGGCTTGAATTTACCATCCTTGACCAACGACTGCCCAGTACCAAACAGAGCTTGCTGCCAAAGTGTCACCTGGATTTCTTGTCCTAAGGGGTGTTTGATGAAAGGGGATGACAGGCCTGGGGTGGGAAGGGTTCTTTGCTCCCAGAAAGCCCTACTCCAGGGACTCCTCAGGCTCCTTCCCTAGCTGCCTGTGCTGGAGGCTCCGGAGACTGTTGCTCAGCCCTCCCTATCCTATTCACAGGAGTTTTTTTACGACATCAAGCACAGCGACCTGGCCAAAAAGTCCCTGGATATCTCAGTGTGGGACTACGACATCGGCAAGTCTAACGATTACATCGGTGAGTGCCCCGGCTCTGGAGACAGCCCTCTCATCTGGCCTCCCCCAGAGAGGATGCCTTGCAGGGCTAGGGGAGGCTACGTTCATACCATCCCATCTTCCAGCAGCTCTGTAGGCTCAGGGCTAACCTGGGACTCAGGGTCCTGACTTTGATCCCATCTGGGTATGCCTTTAATGAGTGAGGGTACACACCCACGGCAGAATAACTGAACCCCAAGAGAGCAGAAAGTGTATCCTCTGTAGGAAGCAGGCACCAGGGACACCCACCCCCTTAATCTCTATGCAAGTTCCAGATGTTGGGTTTAACTTCACCAGCCCTTCCAAAGGCCAAGGATAGAGAGTCATAAGCATGGTACAGGGAGAGATTCCAGGCAGGGATAAGGTTGGAACGGACCCTTGGGGAGTTGAGAGTGAATGCCCGGTATGTGGAGACAAGTACAGAAAAGGGTAGAAGCCGGGCGAGGATTCTAGGGGGTCTGGCTAGTTGCTGCAGCAGGGAGCCATAGTTCAGAGGGTCATTGATAATAATGGCAGTCACGTAGCAAAGGCCTCTTCTTAGAGGGCGGAGAGGGCTGGGGGGTGTCACTGACTTTCTCCCTGAGTCTAGGGACGTGAGTGGCCACCGTGTCCCTCTCCACTGACCTGCCCCTCTCTCCCTTCTCTGCTCATCCCCAGGAGGCTGCCAGCTGGGGATCTCGGCCAAAGGTGAGCGCTTGAAACATTGGTACGAATGTCTGAAGAACAAGGACAAGAAGATTGAACGCTGGCACCAGCTGCAGAATGAGAACCACGTGTCGAGTGATTAGGACCTAGTGCCCCAGTGCCCCCCTGTCTCCGCCCCAGCTGGTCTCCCCTCTCAGAGCTGCCCCTGCTACCCCTGAGCCTTTGATGTTTCCCCCACTTCAGACTGCTGCCAAAGACCCGCTCCCTGGGCCGCAGGGTCTGTATGCGAGCCCTCTCTGGTCCCTGGGATGGGGGTGCGTGGGTGGGAGTGGAGAGATGTTTACAAAGGGGCTTGCTCTGACCTTGAACACATACAAGGTCATTCCCTGTGTCCTGTCTACATGTCCCCTTGGGCATCGGCAGACCCTCAGGCTGTAAGGACCAGCTCAGGGACACAAATTGTACATCGAGGCCGCCTCTGTCCCCTGCCCCTCAAACACTCCAGAACAAAACAGACCCACCCCCGACTCTAGACACACCAGGAAATAGACACACAGAATACACAGAGGGCCTGCACCCCTTCCTCCAGGAAGATGCCCACCTGCTTCTAGGAAAACTAATCCCCTGCTCTCTCTCTCCCAGCACCACCCTCTCCTGGCTCATCTTCCACCCTAACATTTCCCCTTATTCCCCCCTGCCCTACTGTCTCTCTTCTACTCTCCCCTCCACAATGGAGGATGAGAGACAGAGCCTCACCCTGCCCCCGTGCCAGTGCCCCTCGCCAGCCTAGTCAGCAACCTCACAAGCTGGATAAACCTGGGCCCCCCACACCTCTGAAGTCACATCTCCTGTTGGCATGCCTGGCTGTCCTCGGGCCTGGGGTCTGCAGCGGGCATAGCCTGGGTGCATGGCAGCCTTCTTCTAGCACTATAGATACCTTGAGGTCCAGGATCTCTTTCTCGTCCCTGGTTCCCCAAATGGGCACAGAGCTCTGGATCTGAGGGGACCTCCTCCCAGGCCCCATGCTTCTCCCTTCTTCTACTCTTCGGCAATGAACAAAGGAACCGCCCCCACTCCCACTCAGAGCCATCTCTGTTCTCTGTCTCTCTCTCTTCCCTAAGGTTCCCAGGGGCGATCAAATAACAGTATTATGAACTCTAAGCAGGCCAGAACCCTCTTAGTCTATCACAAATCAAGAGGAATGTGCTCCCGAGGCTGGAGTCGGGCCGTCTTCCACGCACAAGAAGAAAGTCTAGTTTTTCCCATTTTGATAGTCTTTCCCTGTCAGTGTCCCAAGCCCCACCACACCCGCCTGAGGCAGTCAGATCAAGACTAAAAACTCTCATTCCCAACTCAGTCTTGCTTGTTCCTTCCAATGTCCCTTGGGATCCCCCTCCCCCCCAGCAACTCTTGCTGTTCCTGAGAGACTCTCGTGTTGCCCTGAAATGACTCTCTTCTAGAATCAGGCTCTCTGCCTGCCCCAAAGTGGCCAACAGTCCCCCACTACCACCTTCCCCTACCTTTGACTCTCCGTTTAGTCCCCATGGTCCCCCCACGCTCTGCCCACTTCCCTGTCACGGTCGCCCTTAGGAGAAAGCATGCTGGCTGTGTTGTCCAAGCCTACTGCTGGTTTTGGCTCTGGTCTCGGAATGCAGCCTGCTTGAAGCGCCCTGACGCCATCCCCCCACTCATGCACCCACCCCTTCACATAGAACACATGCCCCACCCCCACCCCCAGGTGCATGCACGATGCCCACGGCCTTTACTTTGCACTGATGTAGCCAAAAAAATAAAGTAGGAATATCTGGGAAAGCGGCTGTCCTGCCTGTGTTCCTTACTGGTTTCTAGACGTTTCTTCTGCCTTCCTACCAGGACATGTATTGGCTTGGGGATCACACAAGCAGTTTATCGGGGTATAGCAAAGGAACTCAACAGAGGTGCTGTTTGTCTGATTTTATCCTGAGCATAGGCAGATGGGCTCAAGAAACTCAGGGGACCCCCCCCACCTTCTTAGAAGCCAGGTTGTGGGAGCCCACCAAACAGGGGGCATACTTTCGTCTGCACCCTCCTGTCTTTGGAGAAAATGCCAACAGCTGTGGAACCAAGTATACTGAGATCCTGGGAGATGGCTCAGCCAATAAAGAGCCTGCCTGCCTGCCTGGCACCATGAGGGTCTGAGTTCAGATCCCTAGAACCTATGTGAAGAGACAGTTGTGGGCCAGCGAGACAGCTCAGAGGGGAAAGGTTCTTGTCGCATAAGCCTGGAGACCCGAACACACAAATGTGCAGAGAAAAGAGACTCCACAAACACTTCTCCTGACCCCCACATGCAGGTCATGGCCCAATGCTCCACCCACTTCACCTGAGCACACGCACCATAAAGCTGGGCGTGGTGGTGTGGGACATAATCTGAGCACTGGGGAGGGAGAGGCAGGAGGAGGAGAAGCCCCGGTGCTCACTGATCACCTGGTCAAGCCCCATCAGTGAGCTCCAGGTTCAGTGAGAGACCCTGCCTCAAAAAAAAAAAAAAAATAAGAGTGCAATAGAGAAAGACACTATGGTCGACCTCTGGCCAGCTACACACATGTATACACAAACATGTACACATATAACACACACACACACACACACACACACCACCAGAACTTAAGTGGGGGCTGTTCAGTCTATCCATTGAGGAAACAAAGACCCACAGAAGCTAGGAATGGAAGGGACCTGGGCCTCCAGACTCCCAGCCTGCTGCTCAGTCACACAGTGACAGCAACTAAGGATTATACAGACCGTCTAATACCACCCTGTGTTCTACCACCCTTCCATCTCACAAGGAGCCTTCACGGACAGACCCACATTCCACATTCTCCATCATCCCCAAAGCCAGATAAATAAATCTCGAAAAATCCCTCCCGCCCCTCTGGACAGGGTCTCATACGGGCCAGGACGGCCCTGAACTCCATGTGTCGTCTAAGCTTGCTCTGAACTCCTGATCCCCTGCCTCCACCACTAGGATGTTTGGATTGGTTGCAGGTGTCATAAACCACTCTTGGCTCCTCGAGAGGATTTTTAACCCCCCTGTATTGTGTCCCTGAAAGACGAGAGTGACTTATTAGGAAGGCCAGCCACTTCCTGCCAGGCTGGTCCATTCTTCCCAAGGCCAAGTTCTTCCAGGACAATTTCTCAAGTTCCTGGAATCATCTAGGAAGTTTCTTTTCAAATTACCCACACTCTCTTCACCTTCCAAAAGACTCTCTGACTCCTGGGAACAGTGTAGATTAGAAACTATTTTCCTGTTTGCTGGCCAATTCCCACCTCCATAATGACTGAAGACAGCCGCCTTCAGATCAACCCGTTTACTGAAGTTCAGCTACTGGCCACCAGGTGGCGACAGGGGACAAATGGGGATCATACAAAGGGCTCTGAACCACCCCCTCCCAGGGCTCCTGGCAGACATCACTAACCAATACAGCACCCACTACAGCACCTGCAAATGGCTTCTGAATCCTTCCCAACACAGTGCTCCACACAGCCACTGCCAGGCAGCTGAGGGAGACCATGAAAGACACGTAACTTCCATCCGGAAAATGGCTGACCCTTGTCCCCAGCATGGGACATGCCCAACAGGCCGAGAGTTTTCATTAACACTGGGACTCCTGAACAGGGCAATTGTTCTATTCTCTCAATCAAGACGGACACTGTGTGAATCGATGTGGTAGGGAAATGCTGTCCCCATGCCATTGACGTCTTTCCAGTCACCTTGGCCAGGAATTCATTCCCTCTCTCTGACATCAGCATTTTGGAGCATGCCTGGGGCATCTCAGTTGTCTTATCCATGAAGACCCCTAACACATGGCAGGGGCTTCAGAAATGTCATTCCCTGTGCCTGCCCCTATACTTGGGCTCTGGCAGTGCCCATCCAAGAAGATGTTCCTGAGTTGGGGAAGGTACCACCCTCCCCCTCCAGGAGGCCGGAAGAGAAAGCAGGAGGCGGCACAAGGCAGGAGGCAGGGTGAGAGTCTAACTGTCCATGGAGCTTCCAACCTCCAGCAGGCCCTGCTTACCCTGAGTGGGAATTGGAGGCAGAGCTGAGTCTGGGCCCCATCAGGGCAGACAGAGGCCGAGCAGAGAGAAGGCTAGGTCAAGGAGCTCATGAGGAATAGTAGTATGTCCCCAGCAGCAGCTGAACATGTGGCTTAAGAAGGTTAAACCTTGTGACCTAGGCACTCCCTGGCTCAGTCAGGGTGGCCAAGGACAATGACCTCATTGGGCTGAGTGACACATCAGATCTCCTTAAGACACACAGGAGGGCGTGGAAGAGGTATAGATGAGCTGGGCATAGTGGCACACTATAATCCCAGCATTCAGGGGGCTGAGGCAGGAGGATTGCTGTAAGTTGAAGGCTAGCCTGGCCTATGTGACTGGCTTATGTAACTATGAGACCCTGTTCCACAAGGAAAAAGGTCAGTGAGAAGGCTCAGAGGGTACAGGTGTTTGCTGCCAAGGCTGATGGCCTGAGTTTGATCCTGGGACCCACATGGTAGAAGGAGAGAGAGCACACGCCTACAAGTTTTCCTCTGACCCACATGTTCACACACGTGAAATAAATGTAATAGAATATTCTAAAGTATAATTAGCTTGGCCCTCACCCAGATCTGCTCAGGACCCTCAGTAACTAGAGTTTTCCTGCCTGGCCCACAGTCAGGACAAATCTCTCTCACCTGCCAGTCCCACAGCCACTCAGACCCAACCAAGTAAACACAGAGACTTATATTGTTTACAAACTGTATGGCCGTGGCAGGCTTCTTGCTAACTGTTCTTATATCTTAAATTAATCCATTTCTATAAATCTATACCTTGCCACGTGGCTCGTGCCTTACCGGCATCTTCACATGCTGTTTGTCATGGCGGTGGCTGGCAGTGTCTCTCCCACTCAGCCTTCCACTTCCCAGAACGCTCCTCTCTCCTTGTCCCGCCTATACTTCCTGCCTGGCCACTGGCTAATCAGTGTTTTATTTATACAGAACGATATCCACAGCAACCCTCAGCTGGTCTCTTGTCCCATCCTGGCACCTCTGCGTGAGGCCTTCAGCATCGCAGCTCCCTCAGGATCCACCAAGAAGAATCCCAGTGAGACCAAGAAGATTGTACCTGGGGGAGGGGGGTGTAGGGGAGATGGCTCAGTGGTTAAGAGCCCTAGATGCTCTTGTAAAGGACCTGGGTTCAGTTCCCAGCATCCATATGGTGGCAAACAAAACCCCAAAATTTTTGGTGTTGATTTCTCAAGACAAGGTCTCATTGCTGAGCTCTGGGCTATCACGGAACTCACTCTGTACACCAGGCTGGCCTTGAAAACACAGAGGTCCAGCCTCCTCTGCCTCTCAAGTGCTAGGACCAAAGGTGCGCACCACTATACTTTGCTGACCAAAAAAAAAAAAAAAAAAAAAATTTAAAGATGACACATTTTGCTGAGGGCTGACCTCTGACCTGGAATAACACAGCCACCATTAACATAGTTTCCTGCTCCTGTGTCTTTAAGGGGAAGGTAATTTTACTGCCCAGAAAGCGTGTTCTCGGCCATAGCCTTGGGCGGGATCATTTTTCCCATTCATTTCCTCAGCTTTGTTTTCTCACTCTCTGTAGGTAGTAAAGCCAGTTGTGGTCTAGCCCAGGCTAACCCAGCCTCCAGTTATCCATCCTCCTGCATCAGCGTTTGGGTGCTGGACTCCTAGGACCATCAGCAAGGCTGATTTTCTTTCTTGGTTGTCTGTTTGTTTATTTAGGGGTATGTGAAGGATTAATAACCTAGGAGCTCAGGCGGTCTGAGAGATTCCCCAAAGGAAGAGATATAGCGGTGATTTCAGAGGGCAGTTAGGACCAGGGACCCCAGTGTGGTAAGGACTCCACCAAACTTCACCAGCTTGGGAAAGCAGAAAATAGGTCTGCAGATGAAATCTGTCACCCAAAGGTCCCGTTTCTACCCTACAAAACCTGAGGCCCCTTGTGCCCCAGGACATAGACTCCACTAGAGACACCTTCTTCAGTATTCTGATTAAAGGGCAATTCTGTTCCTGCAAGAGGCCACAATCACTACATCACCTGTTGATCCTGACTAATGGTGTGTGTGTGTGTGTGTGTGTGTGTGTGT
>CABHPR010130295.1:0-35080 GCA_902168415.1 Peromyscus melanophrys
GGAGGGGATCATTAGTTCTAGGCCTTTAAGGAAATCTCTGTCTCATCATTGGCTGGCCATTAAGCTAACCAAGTAGAGATGAGAACGTGACAAAGGACACAGGTTCTACAGAATTACTTCACAGACGGCACTGAGCAGACTCTAAGAAATCCTGCACGTGGAGCTGGGCATCTGATTGCAAACATTTTCACATTATTTTCATTTTACCTTTTAAGAGTGTGTGTGTGTGTGTGTGTGTGTGTGTGTGTGTGTGTGTGTGTGTGTGTGTGTTACTTCAGATCCCCTGGAGTCACCTGCTATGGATGCTGGGAACTGAACTCAGGTCTTCTGCCAGAGCAGTGTGTTCTCTTAACCTCTGAGCCATCTCTCCAGCCCCACATTATTTTATCTTTAATGTCTAGTTTTTGAAAACAAAAAATGAAGCTCTTACATAGAAACAAGAGAGTATTATCCAGTTAAAGAAAGAAAAACAACCAATAGGGACTGTTCTTATGGCATCCCAGATGTTGGGTTTCCTAGGCAAACACTTCATGTATTTAAAACATATCTAGCAAAACCAAGTCACATGCAGAGGGTTAATGTGCTATAACATCTCACCAGATAGAGGACATAGACAAATTTCCGTGTGTTTTCTTTTTATAATTTTGGATCAGCCAGTAACTGAGAATGTGACCACTGTGACATTAGCAGGACATTAATTTGGTCTTTTGATTCTTTGTCAGGAATATTGAGGTGGTTGGGCAGGCTCACTGTTTTTCAGGTTTTGGAAATATACTATGCTGTCAGTCTAGGCATGGCTAGTCCTCTGCTGGGGACACCAGTTGCCCTGTACCCATCTTTAGGCTGACATGTGTTTTGAGTGGCGCTAGTGCATACCAGTTGTTAAATTGTTTAAATATCTTTATCAAGTGATGGCTATAGGGAAGCTAAGTACTACCAACTGTTAAGAGTGTTAACAATGTGGATTCCAGAAGACTTTCTTGCCACAAACTCAGATACATGTAATTAAGAATGAACCTGAGATGTAAGGAAGATGAACATGTATGGGCAGGGGTGGAGAGTATATGGTCTTTAGCATTAAATAGTCTTGGTTTTGTGTGCTAGATCTGTGGTATATTCCTTTACACTGTGTGAATATATGTCACTGTGACTGGTTTAATAAAGAAGCTGACTGGCCTATAATTAGACAGGATAAGGTGGGAGAACCAGACTAAGAGAATGCTGGGAAGAAGAAGGAGGGTGGAGTCTGAGGAGAGACACTGAGAGAAGCAAGATGAATGTGCCATGTTGAAAGAAGTTACCACCATGTGGCACAGGGTAGATAAGAAATATGCGTTAATTTTTTTTTCAAGACAAGGTTTCTCTGTGTAGTTTTGGTGCCTGTCCTGCATCTCACTCTGTAGACCAGGCTGGCCTCGAACTCAGAGATCCGCCTGGCTCTGCCTCCCGAGTGCTGGGATTAAAGGTGTGCACCACTACCGCTCGGCATGGGTTAATTTAAAATGTAAGAGTTAGCTAGTAAGAAGCCTGATCTATTAATTTATAATTAATAATAAGTCTCTGAGTGGTTTGTTTTTTTTTTGGGAGTGGCTGCTGAGACATTGAGAAACTGTGCCTACATAGAACTATTTGAATATATTACCTAAACTTACCTGGTACTATTTTCCTATTTACCTGAAAATGAGGTAATAATAATAATAATAATAATAATAATAATAATAATAATATATCTCAGTGTAACTGTGGAGAATTAATAGGATAATTTATGTGGAGTCTGGTAAATAATAGATAATAAATATATATTTACTTTTCACTTGCATATCCAAAATAACCTGTATCTAGGAATTTACTCGTGTAAACTTCTATAGTAGAGGATAGCACATGAGCAGAAGCACTGTGTGCCTTAGTATTCCTTTTGTTACTAATATTAACAGAAACTCTCAGGGTGGTTCTGACTGGGGAGGGTTGTGTACACAACTGAGACTTTTGCCAAAACCACATGACTTTCTTCTTTAGGTCAGCGATCCCCAAACATTTTTGCTTGAATGCCCTCTCTAAGTATTTGGAAACAAACAATCAAACCCTGTAACCCTATATTAGGTTAACATTAAACTTTTTATATCATTAATTTAAATAATTGTGAAGAGTGTAATTATTGTTATATTTAAATATTGTCATTTGACAATAAAGCTATTATTTATTTTAGATTAGTATATTTCAAATAAGTAAACTGGAAAATACCAACCTCTATGGTGGAACAGCGTGTGCTTTGGTCATTCTTATAGTGGGACATGGTGTGGTCAAGGACTTGTTCTCCCCAGTTTCATGCCTGACTACTTCTTTGGCTTCTGATCAAGGAAAGCCAAAGTGAAGGCTTCATGTCTATTTCTGACAGTTGGACATTGCACCTCTGAATTAAAGCTGTGTTTGCAAACTTCTTCTAAAGGGTCAGAAAGAACCTATTGTAGGTTTTGAATAATGTAGCTTATTGTAAGTACTCAGCCCTGTCTTGTAGTAGACAATCCATTAATGAATGGCTAAGTCTTTGTTCCAGTAAAATTGTTCAATCTTTAAACAGTCTCTCTACCTCCCTAGTGTCCCTTCTACCATGGACAACCACTTCTCTGGCTGTAGATTTACTAGGTGCAGGAGTTTGGAAGCCCACTGAGAGTTTGCTCCAGCGACTCCAGTAAGATCGCAATTCTCATATTAAATCTTTTCCTGCTTAAAATTCCTTGACTAGTTTCTTGCCTGAAACCCTGAGTGGTTCAATCAGAGTTACAGGAGAAAAATGAATGATGTAGACTTTTAAGTAAGACTAAAAATTATTGTTCTAAGTTTCCATAGTGCATAGTCTTTGTACATGTTATCTAAGGACAGTTACATAAAAACAGGTATTTATGTTAAGCATATTCCACCCCTACTTTCCTTTCCTACCTTTCCTCTCTCTCATTGTCTCCTTAGTTCCCCTACCAGGCAGGTCCAACCTGTGTGCCATGGGTCATTTGTGGCTGCATATGACTGAAGACAGCTGAAAATACAGCCCATCATGAAATTACAAACATACTTAAAGCATGCAACTTTTTGTGCTTTTTCTTTTGGAACTCCATTGCATGGCTCTTGAGCATGAATTCTGTAGACGACAAGGCCCTGTTGCAGTGTCCAAAAGTTGACATGCTTGACTGGCTTCTATTTTCCTACCGAATGTATGACTTTATATATAATGTAGAAACCAGAAATGAGGGAAAACACATAGTATTTGTCTTTTTCAAGATTGACTCAATTCACTTAATGTGATTACCTCATGTAAATGGAAGGTTTTCTTTCCTACCCAGTCCTGCAGTCACTTTTTATTTATTTGTTTATTTATTTTTTTATTGAGAAATTTTTTTCATTCATTTTACACACCTATCAAAGATCCCCCTCTTCCCTCCTGCCCCCCTCAACATCCCCCTCCCAACCCGCCCCCCACCTCCCTCCCACAAGAAGGCAAGGCCTCCCATGGGGAGGCACATCCAGTAGAGGCAAGTCCAAGCCCTTCCCCCTGCCTCAAGGCTGCACAAGGTGTCCCATCATAGGTAGTGGGCTCCAAAAAGCCTGCTCATGTACCAGGGATAGATTCTGATTCTACTGCAGCACCCCCCCCCCCCAAGCAAATCAAGCTACACAATTGTCTCGCCATGCTGAGGGCCTAGTCTAGTCCCATGCAGGCTCCACAGCCATTGATCCAACTTTCATGAGTTCCCACTAGTTTGGTTTGGTCATCTCTTAGTTCCCTTAGTTTAAACAAAGTGAGTTCAACTCTTCTGACTAATATTAGTTTGAAACTATTTAGTCAGGTGTCAGGAAAGTGGCATCTGCTTGTGTCCTGGTCCCATTTGTTTGGAATACTTTTTTCCACTCCATCACCCTAAGGTTGCATTTGCATTTGATGGTGAGGTACATTCTGTGGAGGTAGAAAATAGATGGTGGGGGTGTGTGTGTGTGTGTGTGTGTGTGTGTGTGTGTGTGTATGATGTCCTTGCATTCACATAAGGAGGCATTGGGAGTCTTTATCACTCTCTGTCTTACTTTTTAAGACAGGGTCTCTCACTGAACTCACTTTTGGCTAGACTGACTTGTCATTGAGCCCTGGAATCTTCTTTATCCTGCCCTACTCCCTAACCCTGGAATTGCACACACATACTCAGCTTTTACATGGCTGCTGGGGAGTCTGAGCCCTGCTCCACATGCTCACATGGCAAGCACTTTACCCACTAAACTACCCACCCAGCCCAGATTCCATCATTTAATCCAATCTGCTAGTCTGTGCCTTTTGACCAGGGAAGTGAGACCTTTAAGATTCAGAGTTGTTGGGAAGTGTGTATTAACTTTGTCATCTTGTCGATGGTGTGCTGTTTGATATTCTGACTCTTCTGTCTTGACTGCAGTGCTGTCTTGGTTTATTCTTTTCTCAGCATCATGGATATGTTTATTCCCTTCAGTTTGAATGATGTTTTTCAAGTGCCTGCTGCAGAGTGGGCTTGGGCCATGAGTTCCTCTAGCCTATTTTTACCTTGGAAACATCTTCTTTCTCTTTCAATTATGACAGATTTGCTGGTTTTGTAGTCTGAATTGATGGTTTCTGATATAGCTTGAGATGTATCCTTCCAAGTGCTCCTGGCTCATAAGGTTGCTATTGAGCAATCTGGCACTCTTCTGATGGATCTGCCATTATAGGTGATTTTTCTTTTTTCTGTATCAGGTTTTAATTATGACATGGAGCTCTTCTCTGGTCTTGCCTGTTGGTGTTCTAAATGCCCCCTGTATCGGAATGGCCATTTCTGTCCCTATATTGGGGCACTTTCTGTCTTGACCTTAAATGAAAATATTTTTATACATTTAGGATGAAAATTTTTTTCCTTAGTCAGTGCTCAGGCTTCATAATATCACATAGAGCTTGAATGTTCTCCCTGTGCTTTCATATCTGAATGCTCCAGTCCCCCTACGCTGTCTTTAAGCCCATTCTATTCCCCTTTGATTTATTCTGTTAGTGAGACTTTCCACAGAGAGTTTTATTTGACGTAATGGACTTTTCATTCTCAGTATTTTGGTTTGGTTTTTCTTTAGCATTTATTTCTCTCTTTTCTGAATTCCACTTCAGTATCAGGTGTTTTCTCTGGGAATCATTCAGGAGTTTACTTCTGTTTTCTTCGATGGTTTTGAACATACTTAACGGTGATTGTTTTTTCAGATCCTGCTCTACAGTAGTAGGGTTTGAGTGTGCACCAACCCGGGAAAGAAAAATGACACTTTAACCACATTACAACCTAGGCCAGTGTTAATACATCCACTGAAAGAACAAGCTGACTTAGAAAAAAATCCAACCAATCATCTAATTTCAGATTTACAAGCCCCAGTGCAAAAACCACAAGAAACATAAAAACTTAAGGCAACATAACTTCAAAAATTACTATTCCTACAGTAATGGACTCCAGTGAACATGAATGAGATGGAATTCCAGACAAATAATTCAAAAGCATGATTTTAAGTATGTTTAACACCATCCCCCCCAACATAATTTAGTCTGGCCTGAGGCATCTCCATGCCTCAGTTTACTGTTCTCTTTTCATTCTCTGTTAGCTAAAATTGCCTAACCCCTCCCATTCCTGCCATTCTCCCTTTGCATTTCCTTCTACTAGTCTACCAAGCCAACACCAACCACCCGGATGACTCTGCCTGTTTTCCCAATGCCAACCATTGGATGACTCTGCCTGTCTTCCCAATGCCAGCCACTCGGATGGCTCTGCCTGTCTTCCCAACGCCAACCACCGGATGACCCTGCCTGTCTTCCCAATGCCAACCACTGGATGACTCTGCCTGTCTTCCCAATGCCAACCGCCCAGATGACTCGGCCTGTCTCCCCTTCCACTCATTAAGTAGCAGTCAAACAAACCCAGTCACACCTTACATGCCAGTTGTTCTAGGAAGTAAAGGAACACCAGAAGCATCATGTGTACCTAGGATTTCAGCCACTGTGGGATGGGTGGAAGGGAGAAACAAATGAAAGCACAGAGAAAAAAGAAAAGCTGAAAGGACAAGAAGTGAGAAGGGCAAGAAGGGCAGAGTAACTGTTAAATCAGGGAGGAAGAAGCAGGAGGGGGAAAGCTGGGTGAAGTGTGGAGTGTGGACGCAGCCTGACCTGGTTTCTGCTTTCTGTCTCAAGTCTCTCGCCATTCATCTGGACTATCAGATGCCTGTCACATCCCTGCATAGTCCTTTGTGAGTTCGATCACGGATACTGGTCATTCCTTTGGGTAGTCCTTTGGGTGTCAGGATGGGACTGCTAGTCTCCCTTCTGGGCAATTCTTGGGGAATTTGGGTCATGATGGCAGTCCTGTCAGTAATTGGTTCTTCACATGTTGAGTTGAGGTGCTAGCCCTACTCTGGGGTACTCCTTCATGAGGCTGGGTCACTGACACTGGTCCTGTGTTCATGGATGAGATCACAAATGTTGGCCCTATGTCTGAGAAGTCTTTTTTGATGTTGAGCACATTGCTTGGAGTCCAAGTCTGCTTCTTTGTAGGCTATGGCTCCATCTAGATTTCCATCTTTCTTAATACTGCATGGTTCTGATTCATAGTTTCTTTTTGCAGTATAGATATATTCTTTTGGCTAGGTTTCAGATCCGCAGTCCCATAATACTTGTTTGCATTTCCCAGGAGTTGGTATTACTTGCACAACACCATGACCAAGGCAACTTATAGAAGGAAGGGTTTATTCTGGGCCTGTAGTTCCAGAGGCTTGGATTCCGTCACCATACTAACTTGGAGGAGTGGCAGCAGGCAGGCATGGCGACTGGAGCAGAGCTAAGAGCTCACACCTAGAGCCACAAGTAGGAAACAAAGAGAGCTAACTCAAAATGGCTCAGGTCTTCTAATTCTCCTCAAAAAGCCACCAACTGGGGACCAAAGAGTCAATTGCTAAGACTTACAGGAGACATCTCATTCAAATCACCGCAGATGTCTTCTCTGAAATCGGAATGTAACTGAAAAGTAGTCTTTATATTATATGACTCTTTGAGGTATTTCCTAGGATCTAAGATGAAAATTTAAATTCAGTGTGTTTTATTGACTTTCTGAATACCTAGTAGTGCCCTTCCTGTGATTCTTAATGAATCTTTGTTGATATAATTGATCAATCTAATTGATCAAAACTTTGATAAGGAGCTTGCTGTGGTTTGGATAAGTATCCTTCAAAGGTATTAAAGGCTTAGATGACCGCTGAAGGCATTACTGGGAGGTGGTGGTATGTGTTGAAAAGTGGGGCCTACCCTAATACTGAAGATATCATAATCTTTGGACACAGAACTTGGAGGATCTGAGCTAGATCTGACCTGAAAACCTCCTCTCTGAGGTCTGACTCTCATGGCCAGAAGATACCAGTTACTTGGTAGTAGCCAACAGCTTTCTAATTGTACTTAAAGCTTGCTCAGTGTGGTAGTTTGAATGAGAATGCCCCCATAGGCGTATGTTTGAATGCTTACTTCCTAGTTGGCAGAACTGTTTTGGAAGGATTAGGAGATGGGGCCTTGTTGCAGTAGAAATGGCCTTGCTGGAGGAGGTATATTACTAGGGGTGGGCTTTGAGGTTTCAAAAACCCATGCTAGACCCAGTCTCTGCCTGAAAATTTCAGATCAAATGTGAGCTCTCAGCTACTGCTCCAGTGCCATTTCCACCTTCCACCGCGCTCCCTGCCTTGATGTGCATGAACTAACCCTCTGAAACTGTAAGCAAGCTCCCAGTTAACTCTTCTAAAAGTTGCTTTGGTCATGGTGCTTTGTCACAGCAATAGACTATAACTGAGACACTCAACAAGAGGAAAATCATGCCAGGTACCAGAAATGTAGCCAACTATCCAGGGATAGTGAAGTCATGGATCTTGGAGGAGAACCCACAACAGCCGCTTTACTAAACCAGCTTGATTCCTAACTACATTGTAAATATTCATTCTTATACCCACATAGAAATACAGGTCTTCTCATCAAAGAAATGTTTTCTTGAAACAGATGGAGACAACTATTACAGAAAACCATAGCTCATCACAATACAGAGAAGAAATGACTGTGTGGGGCCCAGTGACAACTGATGGATCTGTACCTCCTGCACCCTAAGCTCAGGGGTCAGAGATCAAGAGGGGACAGAAAAATTGTAAGATACAAGGGAAGAAGAAGTTACTGTCTCCTACAAATGTTCAAGAAGCTACCCTCATGAAGTCTTATCAACATGGCTGCCTAAGCAAGACCTGGACAAAGATGGCACCAATTGACTTGGGGGAAATATCATGGGACCTCATGACAAAGAACTACAGGCAAGTAAGGAATGCTGAAAGCTGGGAGAAATACTCTTCCCCAAGGAAGAGCCCCCAAGTTGGTTATCCAATACCAAATGGTCAACCCTTAAGTCATATACATACGGGGTTGGGGATTTAGCTCAGTGGTAGAGTGCTTGCCTAGCAAGCGCAAGGCCCTGGGTTCGGTCCTCAGCTCTGGACTAAAAAAAAAAAAAGTCATATACATACAAGTAATATAATATGGATTGGACAAGCTATATTTACATATTTAGGAAAAAATATATGTAGCAATAACTAAAGAAACAGGGGCCATGAATTTGAGAGAGAGCAAGGAAGGGTACATGGGAAAGGTTGGAGGGAGGAAATGGAAGGGGAAATGATATAATTATATTTTAATTTTAAAAAGTGGGGTCCTATTGGGAGGAAGTTAAGATCCTTGAAGCAGACACTGGAATCTTGGTCCTCTTCTCTTTTTCCTGGTCACCATGAAGTGAACAGGCTTTCTTTAGTGTATATACCTTGTCTTGATGTGCTATGTTATAGTAAGCCTATAGATATTGGGGCCATGAGGTCATGAACTAGAACCTCTGAAGCTATAAACCAAAGAAAACATTTTCCCTTACTCTGACCTCAGGCATTTGTCACAGTAATGGAAAACTGACTACCACAGAGCTGAAATATTGATCATCTAATACATAAGTTTGAAATACACATCTTTATGAATAGCAAAATCCTTTCCCAAACAGTGTTCTTTTTCGTATTTAGAGGTTTTACTGGCTTTTAAAAAGTGTGGGGCTGGGGACGCAGCTTGGTTGGTAGAGTGCTTGCCTCGTATGCATAAAACTTGGGCTTGATAAACAGTGCATGCCTATGGCTTCAGCACTCAGGAGGTAGAGACACAAGAATCAGAAGTTAATCCTTGACTCAATAGTGTGTTTGAAGCCTTCCTGGGACAAATGAGATTTGTCTCATAAAATAAAGAACCATGAGGCTTGTGCAGAAATAGTGGATGCCTTTGTTCTGTTAACTATCTCCTTCACAGTCTGAGCAAAATGAAGCAATTCTTTGTCATCTCACAATATTTACAATACATGATGACTGCTTTATATTTTACCCTAAAGCACTTTAAAATGATTTGAGGGGCCAGCGAAATGGCTCAGTGGGTAAAGGCACCTGCTGCCAAGCCTGATGATCTGAACTCAATTCCCAGGACCCACATGGTGGAAGGAGAGAACCAACTCCCACAGGTTTTCTCTGTCGCCACATGTGCACTGTGGCATGGATGCAACCATCCCCACTAAATAAGGTGGAATAAAAAGTGAATTTTAAAGTGGTCTGATTCTGGAAAGGGAGACTCACTAAAGCTCATCCAATCTTAAAATGAGTAAAAAGAGGCTAAAAGATATGTTCAAGATCAGATATGGGGTTTAAACGGAAGTTTTTAAAAACCTTAGTATTTTCTCTACCTTCACATAAAACATTGCCCAACATTTGCCTTCATTAAATGATAATTTGGGTAATATGGCTTTGTAGGTAATTTCTGGAAGGATGGCATATACTTCTGCAATTGTTGCTTATTATTGCCTAACTTTCTAATTGTGGAAGCCGGGGAACAGTTAGAACTGTTAATATGACAATGTATTAGCTGTGGCCTGATGAGGGTGCTCTTACTCAATGCATGGTTTGAAAATTGAAGTTCAATCTAGTTAATGTCAAAATTGTTAAAATAAACGAGTGTGTGAATGTGCTGCTTTCATACCAAATAGGAGATTTCAGATCAGTCTCATTTTAAAAACAATAGCTGTGGAAAGAACTGTAACTGTAACATTCCCCTTGGTTTGAAGATGCCACTGTGCATATTTAAAATAGTAAGGAATCTTCCAAGATCAGCATGGGCTGCATTCTGATTCTGGAGGGAGAGGTGGGAGTGGGTGGCGAGGCTGGCTCTGTCCAGTACTGAGGAGGTGAACAGGATCAAAAAGAACTCCTTTCTGTGTGGCCCTCTCTCCAGAACTGGACCTAGCTGTGTGTGCATCAGATCAGTGGGACTTCCTTGAGCATACACTTACTTAGTTCTGAGGTTAGCTTGTTGAAACTTTTGTCTGATTCCCCAAATTGAACTTCACCTTTTTTTTCCCCTTGACTTGCAGATGGAAAAGTTATCCCTAGGTTCTGCTTTTGTATTTGAACTGCACATTTATAGGCTGTCATGAGTAACACCTTCTTAGTTATTTGAGCACCGAATGCATTAATTTACTCACCCCTTAGATGCCAGATAGCTGTGACTCTGCCATTTCCTAACCTGGGAGTGGAGTAAATTATCTGCTTCCTCAGTTTCAGTTTCCTCACAGAATGGGGAATTTAGACATGCCGTAAGACAGCCACATAGCGTATGGCCTGACCATTTTTTTTCTAGAATGTTCTTTGTTACTAGGACTTTGATTAATCCTCTTTGACGTTAATTGTTAAAAAACTGAACATTTACAAAGAATTTTCATTTGCATTTATTATATGATGATTTTTCATAAGTATTCAGTAATATTAAAGTAATATTAAACATAGTCAGTTGATTATAAGATCCAACTTTAGGGATTAGATTTTTTTTTTTTTGCAGGGGCTGTGGAAGGTGAGATGAGGAAGCAACATGACTAGAAAAAACAGTGGATTTAAGTAGAAACCACAGAACAGTTCCTATAAATGGACTTAAGAACGGGAACTTACCGTAAGAATTTAGTGAGAAGAGATCACAAGTATGCATGAATTAGTGGTCATGTGGGGATAACATATCCTGGTCACGAGTGTTGTAAATAGAGTCTCAGTTACACTGGGGTCCAGCACCCACTCACTAGGCTGGCTAGCAGGGAGAAGGTCTGCAGGTCCAGTGAGGGAGCTGCTCAGGCTGATTCCTGTTAGCCTACCAATTATGCCCAGGAGGACAGGTGGGCAAATGGATATGATGGCACCTGAAATGACAGAAGTAATATGTCTCTCCTTTTCCCCTTCATGTTTCAGTCTGTCATACTTTATCTTCATATGTGAGATTATTTAGGTAACTAGGATTTTGCTAGTAAAATTTATATTAATTTAGAGATTTCAGATAGTTTTTTTATTTGCCCTACTTTTTTTGTGTCATTGGATTATGGGATCATCAGCAGAGCATTGGCAGTGATCTGATAAACATATTGAGTCTTAGTGCTAAACAGAGCACCCTCCCAACATGTACGAGCCTTCTGGGGAGGCTTTTCTTTTCCTTTTTCCTCTTTCTTTCTTCCTTCCTTTTCTCCTTCCTCCCTCCCTCCCTCCCTCCCTCCCTCCCTCCCTCCCTCCCTTCCTTCTTTCCTTTCTTTTCTTTTTTTGAGATAGAGTTTCTCTGTATAGCTCTGGCTGTCCTGGAACTCACTCTGAAGACCAGGCTGGCCTTGAACTCAGATAGATCCACCTGCCTCTGTCTCCCGAGGGCTGGGAATAAAGGCGTACGCCACCACGGCCCGGCTCAGGGAAGCATTTTCTTAATGTTATCTAAACTTTTGTTTGTCATGTGTTTCTTTTCTGTTTTTAGCTTTCTAAGTACTAAAGAGAAAGGACTGAAATAGAATCAATATGAATAAGAGTTTCTGAGAAAGGCTATCTATTAGTAAGATGCCTAGTAGACTCAAGGAAAGGTTCCCAACAGTAATGTGTATTTCTGTCAGTGCTTAGGAGATAAATGGAGCATAGGTACGTTAAAGGATGTGTCCAACTTATAAGAATCAAACTGTAGTCACCTGTTGTCTTCTTAGAGTTTCCATTGCTGTGAAGAGACACCATGACCACAGCAACTCTTATAAAGAAAAACATTTAATTGGGTGGCTTACAGTTCAGAGTTTCAGTCCATTATCATCATGGTGGGACATAGTGGGGTGCAGACAGACATGGTGCTGGAGAAGGAGCTGAGAATTCTACATCTTAATAGGCAGGCAATAGGAAGTGAACTGAGACACTGGGCATGTCTTGAGCACAGGAGACCTCAGAGCCCACCCCCACAGTGACACACTTCCTCCAACAAGGCCACACCTACTCCAACAAAGCCATACCTCCTAATAGTGCCACTCCCAGTGAGCTTATGGGGGCCAGTTACATTTAAACTACCACACCTGTCTTTTTTGGATGATACCCTTGATTTAATAGTCTTAGCAGAGTCTAAGTCCTTACTGGAGACTGTAGTAGTCCAGCTAGTCTGAGGTATACTGTGAAGCAAAGAAACTGAAAGTTACAATGGTTTAATACAACAAATACTCCTTTTCTAATATCACAGCATGAGGTGGGATGGGTGGATATCTTGTTTGGCTCTTTACCAGCTGATGACTCATATCCAAATAACTTCTCCCTTGCAACTCTACCCATTATTTCCAGGTGTCTGGGCAGAGGAGAGAGGGTGTATAGATAGGACATCCTCCTGGCTCAAAAGTAATGCACCATCTAGCTTGCATTTCATTGTTAGGAATTAATGATATGACCCCCCTGGGGTGCACAGGGGCTGGGCATGGTAGGAGCACATGCGGACTTGATGAGTGTTCAACAGCTCTGCCACAGAGAAGATCCTTCTTATGCTGTCCTGTCATGATCCATTCGTAGCAGAGAAAGATTTTTCTCTTGAAATAATTGGTGTGTTTTTTCTTCTTTTATTGTGGTCAGAAACTTTAACATTAGTGACCATCTTCCCTTACTATTTATTGGCAGCACCATCTATTCTCTTCCTGTCTTAGTTAGGTTTCTATCGCTGTGATGAACACCATGACCAAGAACAACTTGGGGAGGAAAGACTTTATTTCATCTTACATTTCTAGGTAAAGTCCATCACTGAGGGAACTCAAGGCAGGAACCTGGAGGCAGAGCCGGAAGCAGAAGCCATGAGGAGAGAGGCTTGTTGGCTTGCTCCCCTTGGGTTACTCAGTTTGCCTTCTCATATGCCCCAGGGCCACCTTGGCCAGGTGTGGCATCACCCACAGTGGACCCGGCCCTTTCCACATCAATCAATATCAAGAAAGGGTTCTATTGACTTGCCTGTAGGCAATGTGATAGAAGGTGTTTTCTCAATTGAGGTTCCTCTTCCCAGATAACTCTAGTTTGTGTCAAGTTGACAAAACAAAAGAACAATAACTAACCAGGATATTTCCTCTGTTGTATTTCTGAAATTATGATATTTTTAACTGACCTACTATTTTTAACTGACCTACTACACTTAAAAGTCATTTTAAGATGGCACCATCCCTCTAGTTATAGTTGATGTATGGTAAGGATTTTCCTTCCTTCCTTCCTTCCTTCCTTCCTTCCTTCCTTCCTTCCTTCCTTCCTTCCTTCCTTCCTTTTTGGCTTCAATGGCTTAACTAATAGTGGTTTAAGTAAGAGGGCTTTGTTGTCTGATATAACTAGTCTAGAGGTTCTAGAATTGGTTAATTCTGCAGTATAATAGCACAGAGGATGTATACATTTTTATATACTATAAACCTCAGAATTTATCAGTACTATCTCTCTTTTCTATCATAAGTAGCTTAGTTCTAGGGATCTTAAGCTATGATAGACTTCAAGCCTGGGCCCCATGAACAGAATATGGATGAAGTATACAGACTGGTCATCATGTCAACGAGTATAGTGCCATCCAGCATGTATCATGCCTAGTCATACATAATATTAGATCCAGTAAATAGTGGGGAAATGCCACAAAACCATGCTGGTGGCAAGGTGTATATTAGGTAGATTTCTGTCACAATAATAAAATATCTGAGACAACCAACTTATAAGGGGAAAATATCTGTTTTGGCTCATAGTTGCAGACTTGCAGTCTGTGACTACACAGCCCCCCTGCTTTGGTTCTCTGGTAGATGTGCTGGATGACGACGCTGTGGCGTGTATGGTGAACAAGTTCTTCACTTCACAATCAGCCTGCCTCTGCCTCCTGAGTTCTGGGTGTGCATCACCATTCCCTGTCTGGATTTCTGACTTTTTAATACTGTGAACTGTTTGTTTATTTAAAAATATTAGATGTACAAAAATGTTCAAAAGCAAAACAAAGAAAACAAATCAGAGCCTGTGATTAGGAGCTGGAAGAGTGTGGACTACACAGTAAGATCCTGTCTCCAGTAATGACAAACAAACCCAAGGAGCAACAGCAATACAACTAACAAAAGAAAGAGCAAATCCATCATCTCACTACATGAAGAGCATACCTTCTCCTAAACAAACTTCAAAATTTAATAAAAGACAAACACAGTTCCTTTTCTTCTATCCTTGATTCCAAAGTGGCTGAGTTACTCTTCCAGAATTTTTTCATGCATATGTTATATCTATATCATTATCTATATATCTACATATCTATATCATCTATTTGGTCCCTTTATACAGATCAGTTCTTCATGTAGCATGGGTAGCTTGGAGACTCCATGCTCTGTTATGAAAAGACTGAGACCTGATTTATATGTCATATCACTGATGGCCATACCATGCATATATGTATGTGTATATATATAATATATATATTCATATGTTGTTTATCTTGGAAAGCTCCCAAAGCATTAGTTAAAACTATGACCTTAGATACTATTGGTAAACTTATTTTTTTGAGAAAAGCAATAATCATAATACAGAGGAATTACATTGTGGATAATATTGAGTCTCACTTAGTTAATCTAAGTATGAAAAATAACCACAAGGGAATTAGTCGCTTTGTTCACACCAAGGCACTTTAAAATTACAATCCCCCTGTAGGCATATTTGTAATTGGAAAAGAAGGAGTTGGGGTCTTTCATATTTATTAGATTGACATTTGGGAAAATGAATTTTTACTTCATCTGCAACAAATGAGTCCTAATCAGTTAAGTGGCTTTGGGCTACTGCAACTTCTTTTCCTCATTTTCTTTCTATTTTTGAAAAGGCCTTTCTGATTTATATGACACTTCCCCACCCCCTGAAGTGAGTCACATTTAGTTTTCAGGGATATTTGGTAGCAGAAATTTTTGTTTTTTTCTGTTAAGAGTCCCAAACTTGTATGGGTTTCCCCTTTCCACCCTATTCTCAGGCATGTAAAATTACCTTTAGCCTAAGTGACCCAAGCAGAACTGATCTAAACCTAAGCCATGGTTCTTCAATTTCAGCAGACACTAGAAGGCTCCAGAGCATCTGATCCAATAGGTCCAAACTGGTTGATACAGTGAGGATTGCAGAATAAGTGGAAGGCTAGAGAGGATCCTAGATCATGAAGATGTCATGTCATCACTCCGCAAAGGAACCAACTCTGGAATACGTTTAGCCCTAAGCATCTTTGTAGAGATATTATGAACACTTTGATTTCTATAGATGGTTTGTATTGTATAGCCTAGTGTTTGTAAACTAGAGAGAATAACTGGGACCACTCAATCAGACAGAGCTCAGAATAAGAACTTGTCACCCTTACATTCGGGTTCCCAAAGAGAAGAGTGGGAGTTGGAGGTAATGTAGGTAATGAGGCTGTCTTAGTCATCTCATCCCCTCCTCCCCAGCTAAAGTTCTTCTCCCTGAATGCTGGGTATGTCGTTCCATGACTTTTATTATGGATGTCACATTGAACCTGCAGCTCACCAATTTGGCTAGACTAGTTGGCCGGCAAGCTCCAGCATCTTCCTGCCTCTGCCTCTCCAGCGCTAGGATTACCAGCACATGCTGCTGTGCCTCCATTCTGTGTGGATGCTGAGGATGCAATGTCAGGTCCTCATGCTTGCACAACAGGCCCTCTACTAACTGAGCCATCTCCCTAGACCTCACTTATTAAATATTTCCTGTCTATTTGTTGATAGTTAATGGAAATGCTGCAGATTCTTATGCCTTGATTGTATATTATTCAGATTTGCTAAAAATCCCTTACCCATCAAATGGTTTATTTAATTTCACTAATTCATTTGTTTTTGAGATAGGATCTTATCATATAGTCCTGGCAGGCCTGGAACTCACTATATAGACCAGGTTGGCCTTGGACTCAGTGATATCTGTCTGCCTCTGCCTCCTGAGTGCTGGGATTAAAGGTGTGTGCTGTAGCACTCAGGTCAAATTTTTATTCTTAATGTAGTCATATCATCTTTGAATAGACTGTTTATTCCTTTTGATTCTTAAGCATTTTATCTATCTATCTATCTATCTATCTATCTATCTATCTATCTATCTATCTATCTTTCTATCTATCATCTATCTAGCAATTTACTGTACTAATTAGGATACCTAACCAATGATGAGTAAGAGTACCAATGGCAGAACTCGTGTCTTAATATGATTCTTTTAGTGTTTTATTTTTTATACAATGTTTGCTAGACTAAGGATTTCTGGCTTCTTACACCTGTCAGAATGGCTAAGATCAAAAACACCGATGACAGCTTATGTTGGAGAGGATGTGGAGCAAGGGAAACACTCCTCCACTGCTGGTGGGAGCGCAACCTTGTACAGGCACTTTGGAAATCAATATGGTGGTTTCTCAGAAAATTGGGTATTAATCTACCTCAAGATCCAACTATACCACTCCTGGGCATATACCCAAAGGATGCTCAATCATACCACAAGGACATTTGCTTGACTATGTTCATAGCAGTTTTATTCATAATAACTGGAAACTAGAAACAACCTTGATGTTTCTCAGCTGAAGAATGGATAAAGAAAATGTGTCACAGTTATACAATGGAGTATTACTCAGCTGTTAAAAAAATGACATCCTGAAATTTGCAGGCAAATGACTAGAAGTAGAAAAAGATCATTCTGAGTGAAGTAACCCAGACTCAGAAAGATAGTAAGTGGCTATTAGCTGTAAAGTAAAGGATAACCATGCTACAATTTACAGACCCAGAGGGACACATGGATCTCTCTAGGAAAGGGAAATAGAATAGATTTCATGGGTGGACTGGGGGCATGTGGGGATGGGAACAGGAGATATCATGTGGAAGGGGGTGGAGGGATAGAATATTGGGAGAGACAGCTTGGATTGGGAGCATTTCAGGGATGAGGTAGAAATCTAGGACAATGGAAACTCCCTGAAATCAATGAGTGACCCTGGTGAAGACTCTTAGTAATTGGGGGATACAGATCCTGAACAAGCCATCTTCTGTAACCAGGTAAGGCTTCTAGTAGAGGGACTGGGACACCAACCCAGCCCCCAAACCTTCTACCTACAATTTGTCCTGCCTACAAGATGTGCTGGGGTAGAGGTGGTACAGAACTTGTAGGAGTGGCCAAGATGACTAGTCCAACTTGAGACCTATGCCAGGAGAGGGAGCCCACGTCTGATACAGCCTGGAGGGCCAGGAACCAGAGGCTGGATAGTCCAGAGACCTAGGATAGAACCAAACACAACTGGCAAAAAAAAGTCAATGTAATGATTCCTAATGATATTCTTCTATACATAGATTGATGCCTAACCAAATTGTCATCAGAGAGGCTTCATCCAGCAACTGATGGAAACAGATGCAGACCCACAGCCAAATATCAGGTGGAGCTGGGAATCCTGTGGAAGAGAGGGAAGAAGGGTTGTAGGAGCCAGAGGGGTCAAGGACACCACAAGAAAACCCACAGAATCAACTAACCTGGACTCACAGGAGCTCACAGAGACAGAACCAACAATGTGGAGCCTGCATGGGACTGACCTAGGCCCTCTGCATATATGTTATGGTTGTGTAGCTTGGTCCTCTTGTGGAACTCCTAGCAGTGGAAGTGGGGGTATCTCTGACTCTTTTGCTGGCTCTTAGGACCCTTTTCCTCCTACTGGGTTGCCTCATCCAGCCTTGATATGAGGGGATGTGCCTAGTCGTTTTGTAACTTGTTATGCCATGTTTGGTTGATATCCCTGGGAGGCCTGCTCTTTTCTGAAGGGAAATGGAGGAGGAGTGGATCTGGGGGAAGGGGTTAGGAGGACAAGAGGGAGGGCAAACTGCAGTTGGATACTATATCAGAGAGAATAAATAAATTAATGAAAAAAGAATTTCTGGCTTGCTAAGAGTCGTTACCATAAGCTTTATTGTGGTGATATTTTATCTGTGTACCCCAATAAAGTTTGTCTGAGGATCAGAGGAAAAAGCCAGCCACTCTAGTAAACATAGAGGCCAGTCAGTGGTAGCACAGCCTTTAATCCTTTCACTCGGAAGGCAGAGATCCGTCTGGATCTCTGTGAGTTCAAGGCCACACTGGCAACACAGCCAGGCATGGTGGTACACACCTTTAATCCTAGCACTAAGCATAAAGGTCTGGAGGTCTGTGCAGACAGACAGGAAGTGACAGAGCTGGGCAGGAAGAGGAAGTGATGTAGCTGGGCAGAGAGAGGAAATGAGATGGCAGAACAGAAAGGCGTATAGGCGTGGGTATACAGGAAGTAGCTCTTTTTGGCTGAGGATCTCCAAGTGATGAGAATGTGGCTGGCTTCTTTCTGCTTTTCTGCTCTCTCAGTTTTAACCTCAATATCTGGCTCTGGGTTTTTTTTATTAATAAGACTGTTTAGCACTTCGTCTTATACTTTATCAACTACTCATCATTTATTCTATTGAGATGTTTATATAGTTCTGTTAATCTCTAATGTGCTGAGTCATGTTTTTAATTTTCTAACGTTAAGCCAATGCCTCATTGTTGGGGTTAATCCAACTTGATGTTTTCTTTTTGATCTGCATTGTTCTAGTGTTTGGTAGTAATTTCTTTAGGATATTTGCATCTGTGGTACAAACACTGGGCTATGATTTATTTTCTCTTCTGACAGTTGTTAGAACTGGGTTTTGTTGGACTAATAATAAAATGAGTTGATTTATAGATGTATCACTCCAGGCTCTGCCTCTGTAGTCAAATGGCATTCTCTGGGTATTAAGATGGATTATGGTCCATCCTGATTCAATATGACCTCATCTTAACTTGATTATATTTACAATGACCCAAATATTGTACATTTTGTCATCTTCTTTGGTGCTATGAACCTCCCCTAAGAACCTATGGACCTCCTGCAAGAGGGAATGTTTTAATTGGGAGGAAAGAGCTATACAGCACTCTGCCCTTTCTACTGATTCTGACGCTCGTTCCAGCCTCTCTTCCCTGACGTTCCTTGAGCTTTGGCGGTCATGATATCGATGTATGATAATTTTCTCCCACTAAGGCTGAGGATTGGGCAACTGTGCCATAGCAATTGTCACTTTTTAGCTTCTCAAGCAGTTATGAGTCTCTGCTGTAACCACCACCCAGTGAAAAGAGGAAATTTATGTCCATGACCAAGGCTGATAGCAGGAATACACCATAGGCATAAATACAAATGTTCAGAAGGCAATTTGACAGCCACACTGCATCTATTTAGGAAAAAAAAAAACAACAGCAGTTTGTTTTCCCCTGGGGCTCATGACCTCCCAAGCCATGAGATTTTGCGCTGGCTCATAGAATCAGACACTAGTTTTGTCCTGGGGTCTTAAATCCAGTCCCCAAGCAGTGGCTGTCCCTAGAGAGGCTGTACCGCTGCTTCCCTAGTGAGCACATCTTGCCCGGCATGTTGATAGTATGGCACACAGAGCCACAACTGAGCAGGTGTTGGTGACAGTTCTTTTCCAGCGGCCTACATTGTTCGTCCCACCACTTTGAAAGCCACTCAGGAGGGAATACCCAGCTCAGCCCTGAATTATGATCCTAATTAATCTTAACCATAAAAACCCAGAATCAGATATCGAGGGTGGAAGCTGAAAGATCAGAGAAGCAGAGCCACTAGACTTCTTATCTCTATGAATCCTCTGACTGCATGGTGATCTTGAGATCCTGTCTCCACCTGCCTTATATTCTTGTCTCTACCTCCCTAGTATTGGGATTAAAGGGATGTGCCACCATCTCCCAGCTCTGTTTCTCTTTTAGACTGGATCAATTTAATGTAGCCCAGGGTGGCCTTGAACTCCTGATCTTCCTGCCTTCTCTTCCCAAGTGCTGGGATTAAAGGTGTGTGCCACCACTGCCTGGCCTCTATGGTTAACTAATGGCTGGCTCTGCCCTCTGATCTCCAAGCAAGCTTTATTTGTCAGAACACACACAAAATATCATACAACACAACCCCAGCTTGAGCTTCCTGTGTCCAGCAACAAAGTGTAAGATCACCCACCAGACTAAACCAGGGGCCTTTTTGGCCAGTAATTCAGGGGGTAGCCCACCCTTAGCACTGGAATGCTCATTCAACAACCTTACATCTTCTAGAAGTGCCTTTCCCACCAATACAAGGTGTCTTTGTTCAAACTCTGATTACCATTTTTATTATTCTTCCAGATGATTTTCCAAATCTCCAAGATACTCAAAGGTTAATATTATATAATGAAATGCTTTTTCAGATGGGGAGCAGGCTTTCCAAAGGCTCACCTCCATCTGTTCTGAGCAAGTACCTTAACTGGGCTTAGGAAACTAAGGGAATATGAAGGGGATTAGCGGAGTCTAATACACCATGAAAAGATCCATCCCTTCTATCAATTGTCAATGCTGAGTAGACTGGTGCTGATGGAAGACACTGTTCTGTCTAGTCCTGGGTAACACACAGTCATTTTCCGTGAGGTGCCCACCCTCTTTATCTGGGACACTGCCACCACCACTGGGCCTCTGTATCTCTCCACCCAGAATGTTGTTGGTGGGTTTGGCTTGCACTGCTCAGGCAAGATCAGGACCAAACAGGAGGAGGGCAACCTTCTAGCCTAACATGATTGTTGCTGGGACAGGCTTACCACATCCTACAAGTTTGAAGCCAGCAACGTGGTCCTTGGTTACCATTGTTCACACCAGGCTGCTGAAAGGATCCCAGGCTGGGCAAGTAATCTTTACCCTAATATACTTCTTTCAGGGGAGAAATGTGCACAGTGTGCCCGGGGGAACAACTCCCTAGGATAAGTTTAATCCTTTTTCACTTTACAATTCTATCATATAGGTCTTCTGTGAATGATTGCTCAGGTTTTGAAAGCTTTCTGTTAATTTTTCCCTGGTAACCCTGACTCAACACAAATCTGGCCTGCAAGTTTCCTAGAAAGATTTATTTCTCTACTTTGCATCTCTTCTTGATTGCTGTATCACTTAAAAACCCAATTTACCCGATGCTATCTCATCAGCATCTCATCCCACCACAGGACTCAGCAAAGTGACCAAGGCTTCACGCCGTCCTGAGGACCCTGTGTGTTAACTTCCTCTTACCTGTCCTGTGGGCACAGGCCTGTCTGTCCAGCGAGCTGGTTAACAAACACCCTTTTCATGTCCGGTTTCCTCAGTAGTTGATGCTGTAGTGGTCTTCCATTCCCTGATATTCATGAGGACATTGGCCCGTGACACAACCAAGTGCCCCTAATGGCTCATAGGAACTAGTCAATCCAGGATTGATTTTCCTTGTGTTTCCTCATATTACAAAACCTTTGTTAAAGGGATGGTTGAGTGGTTATGTTACTCAGTATTTCTGCTTCCATAACACTCAGACTGGTCCCCTCTGCCCAGGCATCCCACAGTCTAAAGCAGTGGTTCTCAACCTTCCTATGGCTGCGATTGTTTAGTATTGTTCCTCATGTTGTGGTGACCACCAACCATAAAATTAATTTTGCTGCTACTTCATAACTGTAATTTGCTACTGTTATGAATTGTAAAGTAAAACATCTTTGGAGATAGAGATTTGCCAAAGGGGTTGTGACCCACAGGTTGAGAACCACTGATCTAGTGACCCAGGCTATGAGAATTGTTTCATTATTTGCTAAGTCAAATGTAGATTTTTCTCTGACTCTCATAGTTTCTCCATCTCTTCTCTTTTCCTCCTTTCCTGTCAAGTTGGAAATCAGTGCAGAGGACATGCATTCACATGCATTTGTAATTCCTTCCTTATGTGGGCAAATTGTTTCTGGGCAGACATCTGATCCTCAGCTGTATATCCTGTTTCCCATAGTGGAGATCATTCAACAGTTGCCACAGCCCACTTATGATCCCACCCCATAATTTTACCTTTATGGTTGTAGTGTATTTTCTGCTCCATTGGCCATTTGGGAGTGTCCAGGCATTTCTGAGCTGGACCCCATTCATCAAAGTCATGCTCTGTACTGTGAGATGGCATCTTTGAGATCTCACCGAGAGGTGTTTCCCTCTCAGCTGGATTGGCCTTGGTTGCATGTCTGTAGTAAGACACACAGGGAGCATGTAGGTGTCACTGTAGCCAAGAGGCACACCGTCGTATACCACAAGGGGAAACGGAGCTCCATTGGATTATCCCCAAAGACACCCCCTCACATAGATTCACCTCAGGTGTGTCTTATCACCTACGGCTGTGGCTGTGCAATGGTGACTCTCCAAAGCCATGAGCTGAGTAGGAGTATTTATAGGCATGTGAGAGGTCACTTCCAGGAGTAGGGGTGCTACAAAGGCAGCCGATCACCAAAAAGCTCACGCCGGCCTGGGTGACAACTCACAAAGGTGGCATGGCCAGAGCCGCCTGCCTAACCTCCAGGCAGCTCCACAGGAGAGTGCCTCTTTGTCTATTGCTCACCCAGCTGTAGGGAGGAGGAGACTTGTGAATCCTGTAGCTTTCTGAGTTTGAACCCTGTGAGCTTCCTTAACTCCTGGAGTCCGCTGCCCCCACAGGAAGGAGTGTCTTAAAGTAGAGGAAACACCTGTACAACACGCCTCTTTTCTAGGATGGTGTGTTGTTTCCATGTGTATTTGGCGTGTTTTGTCCTCATCAGGAATGCTTGTTGTAATTTACTTTTGACAACTCTTGGTAGCTCAGGTTGAAGGCAGATTACTTCAAATTATTTGCCGTTGTGTTGGGCAGCTGCAGTTACGACCAGCTTGATCTATTTTAAGTCTCAGTGATGATGAATATTTTAAACCAGGCATTAAAAATTTAGGTGACTCCAGGGCCAAGTAGAGGACACAAAAATTTCAGGTTCGTATTTTCTTCTGTCATTTAGCACAGAATTGGAACAGGTCATTTTCATTTTAGAGGTTTGTTATACCTCACTGGACATTCTTCAGGGTGCAGAGTATTTTCTAATGGAGAGGGCGATCATACTTCATGTGGAGCCATCCATGGTTTTCATCTCTTGGGAATGCTTTCATCCTGTTTCCTGTGACCTGTGAAGCCTCAACAATTCCCTGGCTCCCGTTTACACAGTTCCAGTGACTCCCCCAGAGCAAGGGACAACATCAGCGCTTCCTCCATTCTTGACGTCACTTTCACACAGTGTGATTCTCTGAATGTTCATTGCCAACTGGGGCTCTCAGCCTTTCATTTAAAGGACCAACTGTATTTTATTGAAAAATTGAAAAATTGTTTACAAGTAGGAGGATCGGTCACAGCACTTAGTATAACACCTTAGTACAATTGGCTCTTACATTAGCTGCCTACATTAAGTTGGTGTATATTAAGTGCAGAAGAAAACCAGTATAAGTAGATGTTTAATCTCTCATATACTATGACTTACATGCTATATACTAAGTGGCATGTAAGCCATTTAATATACCAGCCACTTAGCAGACTAAATAGCTAACATGCTGCTTAGTATTTTTATTTAATTCTTCTGTGAATTTAATTTTTTGTGCGAAAATATTGTACAAACAGGGACTTGATCTTTTAGTTATTCAAACACATACTATGTTCTTTAGAATGAGTTAAAAGTTTAATTGTTTTCACTGTAGTGTAATGAGGTCCATAAAGACTTCCAATATGCTGTGGGATGGTTAATTTTGATTGTCAACTTGACTGGACCTGGAACCAACTAAGAGAAGCCTCTGGGGGGCCTTGTGAAGGCATTTCTAGGAAGGATTAGCTGAGGGAATGGAGGGAACAGCCCTCCTCTGGACTGGGCGGCGCCTTCAGGCAGTGACCCAGATAGAGACCTGAGGGAAAAGCAATGCTGCCTTTGCCTGCCCTCCTTTCACTCCTCGGTGCGAGTGCATCCACTGTGTGGCAGCCGCCGCCACCTCCTTCACTGACCATGGGAATCAGCTTCTGGGGACGTCCGCGATGACTGAAGGCTGTAATTCTCTATAGATCATTTAGGCCTTCAGCGTGAGATGGAGATTACTGAGGCATCCAGCCTTGTGGACTGGACAGCTATGGGTTCAGAGTCTTTCCAAACTATTGAGTGCCATGGTCCACGGCATAAAATAGCAGATGTCAATTAAAATTCAGATGTCAACCCACCAGATGAGTCATCTCTGATGGAAGAACCTTGTTTCAAGCAAGGCTTACAGGACCACAGGCTCTGGATGTTGTTTGCTTCTGCCTGTAATTTCACATGTGTAAAAACAGCTCTGGAATCTCCCCACCAGCTCTACGGCAATGTGTCTAGCTCATGATTACATCTCAATCTTACGGGCCTTCATTCTGTGGACTGTCTAAAAGATGACTACTCATTAAGCTGCATTCATTGTCCATTTATTATCTATAATGTTAGCATACCCAGAGTCTGATGAATAAATATGTATACAAAGTCATACTACACAAGTCAGGAATTATAAATGCCCGAGAACTGTTTTATATCATAGCTCAGGCTGACACAGGAAAATAACAATATTCTCAGCAACAAAGATAGGCTTTACACAGTTGGCTGATTTAAAGCCTCAAAGTAACCTCAGATTAGACCAGGTGCCTAATAATAATGCATTATAAAATAAACCTTTCCAGAGGAAGAGGATAGAACTTAGAATGGAACTTGAGAATTTCGACTGGAGAGGATTAAAGCTAATGACCATCATCAGTACATGTGTGAATCTCATTCCCTCAGACAGATAAAAATTATTCCTAAACCCTTGCTACTCCAAGGCATTCTTTTTGTAACCCTGGAGCGGTTCTGGGAGCTGGTTCGCTCAGGCTGCGTTATCTTTGAGCTGCCTGCAGGCTGTGCAGTGTGCTCCAGGTTCCCAGCTTTGTGAGCTGTCACCCGTGCTGGGGTGGGCTTTGGTGATTCAGCTGTCTCTGAGTCGTTTCTGCTTCTGTAACCAAGTCTTCACCCATCTTCTTGTAAGTAACTCCAATACTATTCATGGGTCACCAAGTTGGGCTTTGGAGGTACCCGTACTTTGGTCTATTGTGGGTTCCCTCTCGGCTGCTTCCCAGGAAATGTTTTGTCACATGGCAACTGTGTAAATGGAGTGTAGTTGGAATTTTCTTTGGGCTGCCAACCAGCTCCTAAATAAAGACACAGAGACTTATTATTGATTATGAATGGTTGGCCTTAGCTTATGCTTGTCCCATTAGCTCTTTTAACTTAATTTAGCCAGTTTCTATTCCTCCATATTTTGCCTCGGGTCTTTTTACCTTCCTCTCGTTCTGTTTGTCCTATTTTCCTGCTTCCTCCATGTCTGTCTGTCTGGCCCCTGTCATCTCCTTTTCTTTCTTTTCTGAGCCTGAATTCCTCCTCCTACTTATACCCCCTGCCTGGAAGTTCTACCTGTACCTCCTCCCTTGCTATTGGCCTTTCAGCTTTTTATTAGACCAGTCAGGTGCCTCAGGCAGGCAAGGTAAAACAGCAACACATCTTTACATAATTAAACACATGCAACACATCTTTACATAGTTAAACAAATATTCCACCACATAAGCAAATGCAACATATCTTTACATAGTTAAACAAATATTCCACAGCAATGTAGCCAACATTTTATATGATTTCTATGTGTTTCAAAGACTGCACACATAACAGGGACCTAACTAAGAAGTATGTAAAGGATATAGAAAAATGTGTTTTCAGTCCCATAGTTCAGGCTACCTGGGTGTGTGTAGCTTGGCTGACAACTTGGCCTGAGTTTGAACTCTGCTTTTTCTGCACTGTACTAGCTACATTGTACTTGGTCATGTGACGGAATTTCTTGACACTTGGTTTTCTCTTGTAAGGTGGGGTCAATAATTCTGATGTTATGGAGTTATTGGAAATATAAACAGTGATATCCACAAGATAACTTTTATATGGCAGGTAAGCAAGACAAGGTGATAATTATTATTGTTGGTTACTTTTGCTGTTTCCCAAGACTGCTAAGCTGGTTGACACTTAGATTTTAGGTTTCAAAGCCATGTCATTAGGTTCTGAGACAGTGTGCTTTCTGGGTCATCTGTGTTCATCAGTGATTTCTATGACCTCGACCCTACGTGGGCACCAGCTTCCTAACTGAGAAGGCAGCAGGCACAGCTTCACCCTTCACTCTCTGTTCCTCTGTGCCCTGTAATGGTCACGGCTGCTAGTGGTGAAGAATTACTGTCACCAAATGGCCGAAAAATCCCTGGTTTCTTTTTAGCTGACCAAAGGAAGGGACAGCTTTACTAACTTATTGAGGACAAGTCATTCAATGTTACTTCTAGTCACTTTGAAACTTATTGAAGGGGATAGGGATATGTTGCCTAGGGGTGGCTTTCATGGGCTTATCTTTGTTTCTCAGTACAGAGTGAAGGAAGAGCTCTGAGAATATTCTGGAAGCCCAAGGCTACAGAATGTACTGTTATTCTTTACCATAACCAAATACAAAGAAGAGTGAAAATTCAAAACAGGCCTTGAGTCACCATTTTCCCCATTTTACTTATAAATTTGGTATTTATAGTCAATAATATTTGATAAAATTAAGTCCGCATCTCAGACATTTTGTGGGCTGTTTATCTAAAATCAGATTTATCTATAGGAAAAAGGTTTACTCTTGTTTATTTTTGTGAAAATTCCGACTCCAAACACTGCTAGAACTCTCCAGATGTGGGTTTCCATAGCTCTGGTCCTCATGTGGCAGCTGGCTCACAGAGGTATCTCCATTGGTGCTGTGGAAATCTGCAAGCTGTGCATAGATCTCATCATTATAAATGGGAAATAGCTTCCTTATTTCAGTATTCTTTAACAAAACTTGAAAGGAAAATTCTTTAAAAGAGGAAGAACAATCCAGTCACTTTTCTGTATTGGGTAGATGAATATGTTTTTTGTTTTTTAAATCTTTTAATGTGTGTCTCAAATTGACGACCAGTATATATATATAAAAAAAAAACACCCTTAAAGGAGACAGTAATATAGAATCTAAAAATTGAGCTTTGTTCCAAGTTTTCTAAGTATAGTTTTTTAGTCCATTTAGATGACTAGAAGCCACACATTTTAAGGCAGTTTTCTGTGATTATCACTCAACTTATTTACTAATTAGTTTTCTAAATAGCCAGATAAATTTCCATCCAGTCTTCCCCCTCTGATGGTCCCGTAAGAAATCATTTTGCTATTAGCCTGGAAATGTTCCAGAAATACAACAGTGTAGTGGCAGTCTGCGGCATGGCCTCGAGGGAGACATCAGACACCAGCTCAAATGTGACTTTTATGCTTTTGGTCCCATGTCTGAAAGTAAGGATGCAGTGTGTGTCTGAAAGGGAGGTGCTGACTGGGGGTGCTCTGTCTCTGTCAGCTCCTCAGCCTCCGGGGAAGCTCAATCTAAAAGCCATCAGTGGGGTCCCGGGCATTGCCTTTAATCTAGGTCTTTTTGGGGGTCTTGAAATATGGTGGGAATAACCAACGCGAGGCAAGCGAATGCTAATCGCGCAGCAGCCAGCTGTATGAGCAGCTCTCAAGCGGGAATTTAAAAACACTTTTCAAAACCTAAGTCATTAATCTTCACTATGGCCCTCTGGCGTCATAAACATCCATCACCACTCATCTTTGCCACTGGGAAATCAGGGCTGCACCCAGAGCCCCCGTGGATCCTGTAATCCAAACTGGGGGCAGAGCACCAAGCTTTGAAACTGATGCAGTCAAAATAAACTGTGAACTGGGTCGTGTTTGGGTCTGTGAAATTGCGGGTGCTCTCTGGACCAAACTCAGAAGTTCTGTGTTACCTGAGGGATGTTAGTGGGAAATGGACTGTTATTTATGGTTCTGGCCATTTCTTTCTGATTACCCTCTCGCTTACAGATCTCTCTTTCCTGTAATTAGTTTTTCTTTTGAGATGGGGTCTGATTATGTAGTACAGGGTGGTTTAGAATTCAGTCACTGTGTAGCCTAGGCTGACCTTATGGCTGTACTGCCTAATCTTCCTGAATGTTGGGATTACAGGTGTATGTTACCACACCCAGCTTATAATTATAATTAATTTGATTTCCTGAGCTTAAAACCCAGAAACATGCCGCGTTAAGTCTCTCCATAAAAATTTGCTAATCTGGACAGCAAGAGCGTTGCTGACAGTGAAGACAGGCAGTTAAGGAGGACTTTGTTCCTTGGTCTGTTTTATCCTGAAAATTCCTGGCTCCAAAGTATTTCCTGAGTGAATACACGAGCAAAGAAGACTGTGGAGAGTAGGATGGGAGAAGAAGGAACCGCAGCGATGCTAGTTCCAGGACAGGAGAAGAAGGAACCGCAGTGATGCTAGTTCTTCCTGTCTGATTTGGGAAAGGTTCAGAGATGACTAGGTTGTCCTTGATTTGATGTTCTATCAGTTTCTGGGCACCTTTGAACTACTATGCTTTTTATTTCACAGAACAAAATACTAAGGGTCATGATGAATTTAAGTAACATTCGTGCAGGTTCATGATTCTTAGAAGTGCAATCCCATAATAAAATATGACAAACACTGGTTCCTTCTTCCTAAACACAGTCTAAATTGGTATAATGCCATTTGATAAGTGGGTCAAACTCCTGGTGTAGCTAGAGTTTTCCTGCCTGGCCCACGGTCAGGACAAATCAATCTCACCTGCCAGTCCCACAGCCGCTCAGACCCAACCAAGTAAACACAGAGACTTATATTGCTTACAAACTGTATGGCCGTGGCAGGCTTCTTGCTAACTGTCCTTATATCTTAAATTAATCCATTTCTATAATCCATACCTTGCCACGTGGCTTGTGGCTTACCAGCATCTTTACATGCTGCTTGTCCTGCGGCAGATGGCTGTGTCTCCTTCCACCTTCCTGTTCTTTTCTCTTCTCCTCTCTGTTAGTCCCGCCTATACTTCCTGTCTAGCCACTGGCCAATCAGTGTTTTATTTATTGACCAATCAGAGCAACACA
This sequence comes from Peromyscus melanophrys, assembly GCA_902168415.1. Classification (NCBI taxonomy): domain Eukaryota; kingdom Metazoa; phylum Chordata; class Mammalia; order Rodentia; family Cricetidae; genus Peromyscus; species Peromyscus melanophrys. Next base: position 29,298 of record CABHPR010130295.1, read on the forward strand.
TTTGCATACAGACCATCCCACAGCATCCTGGTCTGTCACTTATTGTCTCTCGCTGGCCAATGCCAGTTAATATTAATTATTAATACAGTTATGAATGTTTTTAATCTGTAAGATCCTCATGATGGTACTAACCTCACAAGGATTAAATAAGACAATGAATATGCATGTGGTTGGTTCATGGTGGAGCATTGTCAGTCAGCAGGCGTTTTATACTTCTTTTAGTAAATCCAAGGCTCCCGTTGGAATTTGTTTTTTATTGAGTCATATATAGCAACTTATCCATAATGAGATCCCCAGATCTGAGCAAAAGGAATGAACATCTAGGAATGAAATTCTGTAAATGTGTCTGGGTAACGGCAGCCACTTCAAGCAAAGAGCAATTAGGCATTGCATTGATAGTGCTCAAACCCATATATTAGGAAATAAATCTACTGCAGGAAGATTCCAGGAAGCTTCCTGCGTGTTAAGAGAAGTGAGGAGCTGGGGGCGAGGGGCACTGGGGCGATGGTGAGTCAGTGAAGTAGACCTGTGTTTCAGGAACTGAGTCTGATCTCCCAGAACCCATATGAAAAAGCTGGGAATGGCCGCTTACTCCTGTGCCAGAGGGTCAGAGGATCTTGAGGCTTGCAGACCAGCCAGTATAGTTGAATTAATGAACTTTAGGTTCAGGGAGTGACTCTGTTTTAAAGGATAAATAGAGTGATTGAGGGAGACATCTAATGTTGACCTCCGGTCTACACACATATACACAGACACACACACAGATAGACACACATATACACACACAGACACAGACACACACAGACACACACATATACACACACATACACAGACACACACACAGACACACATACACAGACATATAAACACAGACACACACAGAGACACATACACAGATACACAGACATAGACACAGACACATAGATATAGACACACATATACACAGACACACACACAGATAGACACACATATACACACACAGACACAGACACACACACAGACACAGACACACAGACATATATACAGACAGACACAGACACACACACACAGACACAGACACAGACACACACATACACACACGGGGGAAGCGGAGAGGAAGAAGAAAGAATGTGTTTGTTAAGAGTCTTGTGGATACATATTTGACAGACATCTTGAATGCAAAAATTGTGCTTAGAATTGGAAAAGAGCATCAGGTTAATTTAGTGTGTATGTACCCATGTGTCTGCTTGTCCTTAACCTCACCCTCCATCTTATCCATACCACACTTGGTTGTTGACTCAGTTCACATTAGATGCTTCCTCTGCCATCTGGAAACTCATTTTTCTAACTGAAAGGTAGTTTCTTATTTTCTTTTAAATAGATTTATATGTGTGTGGATATGCTTGTGTGTGTATATGCACATGTGTGTGTATGTGTGCGTATGCCTGTGTGTAGAGGCTATAAGACACATCTTGGATCCTCCTTTGTCATTCTATACCTTTTTCCTTGCAGCAGGGATGTGTCTCTAATCTGGGGTTCCCAGTTCTCAGCTGAACTGGAACCCAGCAAGCCCCCGCGATCCTCCCGTCTCCGGGAGCTGGGGTTCCAGGCGTTTGTAGGGATGCCTGGCTTGTTATGTGGGTGCTGAGACCCAGACTCTGATCCTCCTGATTTCCGAGCAAGCACTCTTACCACTGAGCCATCCCTTCAGTGTGCCTCTCAGTGTGTTTACGTCAGTGGTATTCGAGGATAGCTCAGTTCTGGACATTGAGATGCAAAATAACCAACTCCATGTTTTTTGAGGATTTTCTGTGTTAAAGAGGTTTATAAAGGGCAGTTTCTTCTATTTTTATGCACGGTGGCATCAAGCATAATTGAAGTAATTGCAGTTGTCTTATGACTATGAAGGAACCAGTTAGAGATGGAAATCCAGTGTGGTAAGTAGACCAGAGCAAAAAGGTGAAGACAGCCAGGGTCCTGGGTGACGGTGCTGATCGCTGGAGCAACCGTTCAACTGCAGGACCTCAGACTTCCTACAAGTTGAAATGACTGAGTGTCTTTATTATTGAAACCATTCTAAGTTGGATGTTCTGTTTATTTCCGTCAACTATATTAAAGCACTCTTAATCCTGTTCTTCATTGTCTCAGAAAGGGCTTAAGGCACCTCGCAGTATGAGTAAGGAAACAGGAAATAGGTGAATCATGAGACAATGAGGGAAAAAAGAAGAAAGGAATGTAGAATGGAGGTTGCTGTTATTACATAAAGCAATGTCATAAAAACCCTGTGTGCTTTTTAGAAGAAAGTAAAATCTTACCTTGTGAGAAAGGAGAGGCAGCTGGCACAGTGCCAGGAGTCCCCAGAAAGCTTGTTGGATGGATAGGAAGCAGGAGGCCCTGGGAAGGAGGTCCCCCTTTCTTCCCTCTCTCAAGTAGGGGGTTTAACGAGGCACTGTTAATGAGGCTGGGACACCATTGTGACACCCTGTATGAGTTTGTGATGGCGCTGAAGCTTTGTTTTGGCCTTTGTGCCAGAAAGAAAGAGGGCCATGGAGATTGAAAACCAGTCCTCAGATTCCAAATAAATGAAACTTTTTTTGTTGTTTAATTTTCTCCTCCTCCTCCTCCTCCTCCTCCTCCTCCTCCTCCTCCTCCTCCTCTTTCCTCCTTCTCCTCCTCCTCCCTCCTTCTCCTCCTCCGTTTTGGAGACAGGGTCCCTAGGTTGGCCGAGCACACATAATCTTCCCACACCTACCTCCTGAGTACTGGGATCCCGGGTGTGTACCACCATATCCAGCCCCATTCTATAAAGACACAGAGTGTGTTGTCATTATGTAATTTGTGACGATAAGCACTGGAAATGATTTAAATGCCAGCCTGAAAGGATTGTCCCATATTATCCAGCTCTATGATCTACAGCACATTGTGGTTTGTGTGCTTGATGGAATATTATATACTTGTCATCTAAGGACTTCTACCCATATTTAAACTTTCATAACTACAGCAACAAGTCCCTGCCTCAGCATCTGTAGTGGTTTGAAAAGAAAAATGGCCCCCAAAGGAAGTGGCACTATTAGGAGATGTGGCTTTGTTGGACTAGGTATGGCCTTGTTGGAGGAAGTATGTCACTGTGGAGGCAGGCTTTGAAGTCTCATATATGCTCAAGCCACTCCCAGTGACTCAGAGCACTTGCTGTTGCCTGCATCTTAAGATGTAAAAAACTCTCAGCTCCTTCTCTAGCACCATGTCTGGCTGCAGGCTGCCATGTTCCACTATGATGATAATGGACAGAGCCTCTGAACTGTAAGTTACCCAATTAAATGTTTTCCGTTGTAAGAGTTCACAGCAGTGAACCCTAACTGAGACAGCATCCGAATCTGTGTCCAGGGAAACACTTTCTCCCCGGAAACAGAAACCTGTTCAGTCAGTGATTTGCTTGTGGGGGATGGGTTAGTCAGTCACTCTTGGACCCAGCTTCCTATACTGTGGTCGTCACTTCCTTGGTCCAGGATTGACTCCCATCTTTGCTTCTGAGAGATAATCTTTTGTTTAGGTAGAACTTCAGCCTGATACTCAGCAACATAAAAACTATGTTTAAAAGTTAACCATATCTACATCCTATATAAAGTCAGAAAAGGGTAGACTGAGAAAGGTATGCATAAGAAATCAGGAAGAACTTCTCCCTATTTACCCAGCTGGCCACAAGATGCCAGTCGGTATTTCTAACTTCTAGCTAACACCCAGTCCATCTTCCTTGTCCCCGCCAGCACCTCAGCAGTATGGCGTTTTACCCACTGGGCAACTGAAACTTCCCCTTGAGCTGAGTCTGTAGTTGTGCTGAAAGTATTGAGTAACATAGTTTCCCATTTTCTTTTTAACCAAGGGAGATGGAGCTATTAGTAAATTGGTTTCCAAAATTATTGCGTCAGCAGGATCTGAGAGCACCACCTTCTAACGTCGGGTTGTTTCCCTAAAGGAATTTTGTTAATCTGACAGACAAATAGTGTTGTTTTTCCTTTTAAACATCTATCTCTAATCACTAATACATGGAAATATTTTTCACTTATTATCTTCTCCCTCTCTGTGTGTGATCATGTCCCTTGTCTATTTCTTCTTGGCGTGTTTAAATTTTCCTGTATTGTAAAATGCAGATATTTCCTTCCAGTTTTTTTTTTTGTTTGCCTTTCAATGTTGTTCATAGAATTTTTAAATATATGTAGTCAGATTTACTAATGTCAGATTTGGTAATAGTTCCTGTTATGCTTGGGAAGGCCTTTCCTACCCCAGGGAGGAGCTTTGCTGGGGGTGAGGTCACCTGTGGGGAGACAAAGGGAGGAGGCAGGGAAGGGCCGAGGAGGGAGGGCTGCAGCTAATTCCAGAACCCTGACACCCTGGGATTGCATCTCCTATCCCCTTCATTTTACAGATGAAGGAGCAGTGGTCCAGGGAGACTAAGAAACAAGATTGAAGCCGCAGATGACAAAGTCTCCTAATGACAGCGCTCTCTGTGAGGGGGCATATTGTATTTTTATAAGGAAACAATTAATTTAGTGGTGGCGAAAGGGAAGAAAATTCCTCTTCTGTTCTTATGCTTGCTACAACATTGAAATGAGGAATTAAACATGCCCCCGAATGCTGATTACATCTTTACACCCAGAATTGATGGCTCTAATTTCTTTTTATTGATTGTGTAGCATTTTATAAAAGCTATATGGATGTCATGGTGCTTACCCAAAGCAAACTCACCGCAGCCACCAGCATCCATCTATAATTGTTAATGGCATCCACAAATTAACTAGAGGCCCTTGCAACTGAAGACGAAGAATAGGCTGTGCAGTCTGCACAATGTGGTACTTGGTTTATTGGCTCAAGGACAGAAACAAACAGCAGATACCTGAATATTCAGAAGTGGGGAGGGCCCTCCATCTCTGAGGCAGGATATACTATTGCCAAATTTAAGAAGTAAAAGTGTGGGATCTAGTTAAATTTGAATTTCAGACAAATAGTGACTAATTTTTAATGTAATTATATTCTATGCATCATTTGAGACATATTTGCATTAAAAATTATTCATTTATCTGAAATTCAAATTTAACAAGACAGTCTGTGTTTGATCTGGCAACCTAGCAAGAGAGACTATTTGTAATCCATGTTAAATATAAATCCGTTCATTGCGTCTATTGTACAAGGCTGCTCCTTTTTCACTTTGAATGAACGAACAAGATACTTTGAAAGCAAAACCACCAAGAATCTCATGGAGATGTGGAAGTTACCAACCCCACACAGTGGTATTTTATTAGGGGGCTGGGAGACGGCTCAGTGGGCAAGAACACTTGCTCTGCAAACATTAGGATCTGAATTTGAATTCCTGGATCAGTGGGAAAAGTTGTGCATGCCTTCAAGTATCTGTCACTCCAGCACTGAGGGGCAGAGATAGAGGAATCCTTAGAGCTCACTCACGGGACAGCCAGCTAGCCTAAACTGGTAGGCTTCTGGTTCACTGATTATGAGACCCTTGTCTCTAGGCAATACAGTGGCAGCAGTAGGGGAATGTATCTGATGTCCTGCTCTGGCCTCTACACAGGGAGACACATGCTCATAGGCATGCACCGCACACCCATGTGCACACACACATACACCACACATACACCCCTACTCTCCCACCCCCCAATACCACACACACCGCACCCCCCACATACACGCCACACCCCCCGCACTCCCCACAACATCCCCCCACACCTCCCACCACACACACCACACACCCCCCACCACACACACCACCCCTCCACCACACATACCACACACAC
>CABHPR010130295.1:35180-47025 GCA_902168415.1 Peromyscus melanophrys
ACACACACACACACACACACACACACACACTCACACTGTACACATACCACACACCACACCTTCCTCTGCCCACAATGCAAACAGAAATGTTGTGTTACTTTCCCAGCATTGCTATAACAAAGCCAGCCCAACTGGGTGCCTCAAGCCCACAGATAATTGTTGTTACAGTTTTGGAGGTTAGAAGTCTGAAGTCAAGATGCCCATCACACCTGGCTCCTTCTGATGCTGGGAGCGGAATCCTCCCTTCTCTGCAGACAGCTCTTCCTGGTCCAGGGCTTAGCAGTTCATCATCTGCCTCTGTCTTCACAGTTTCGAAGTTTCTTCTCTAAGGACGCTGGTCACCTTAAGTCAGGACCCTTGCTCCCTGACCTCATTTTAATTTGATTCCATCTGCAAAGAACCCGTTTCCCAGAAGGTCACTTTTGTGGCTACCAGTGGGTAGGATGTCAATGTATCTTCTTGGGAGCACAAGTTAACGGAACAGATGTGATTGCCTAACACCCTTAATTTTATATTTAAAATAGAACAAGTTTTTTACTGTAGTCATTTTGTTATTTCCACCTACAAGTACAAATTCTGCCAAATTGGCTCCCATTGGACTGTTCTCCGATGGTTTTTGTTTTCAAAAGAGCAAATAGAAAATTATGTGTGGGATTCCGGAGTTTAAGCTTACATCTTCGCCCTGCAGCCACGGCTTGCTGTGGGAAGGATCTCCGGGGACTGTTGTTAATCAAGCAGGGTTTGTGTTTCCTGAGCGTGAGGCAGGTTGTTCTCTTCATCCCCACACCTGATACCCACTAGAGCCACAGCTCTTGGAAAGACCAGCCTCTTGCTCCAGGTTCCTTCCAGAAGGTCAGAGGTATCAGACCAGGGTGAGAAAGGACTGGCAGGCCTCAGAGCTGTGTGAGGGTCGACCTCACGGTTGTCAGACACGAACAAAAGATCATAATTATTGTTCATCACTGACCCAAGTTGTGCTTTTAAAAGAAAATTCCGTGGTAGTCAGTCATGGATTCTTAGTTGTGATGGTCAGCTCCAGGTTCTCTCTGCTGGTCAAGAGGGGTCCCTCATAGTTCTTTGAATGATTTCTTACTATAATCGTCTCGACAAGGGTGAGGGAGATGTAAAACCTTCCGGAACTGTGACTCTACAGAATTACACAGCACTCTTATTTGGAAGTGCTCTGAGGGAACTTCAGGTTTCTTAGTGGTAGACCACTTGCAGAAGTGAGCCCGGGTCTGAAGAGGTGACTTAGTGGGTCACACACACTTGCACCTGTTGCTCTTCCAGATGACCTGAGTTTGGTTCTCAGCATCTATGTTGAGAGATGCACAGCTGCCTGTAACTACAGGGATTCTGAAGATTGCTTCTGGCATCTGTGGGCACCCACAAACATGTGGCATAAACTCACACAGACACATACAAGGTGAATTAAAAAAAAGAAATAGCCCATTTAAAGAGGGTATTAAAATATCTTTTTGTCTGTCTGTCTGTCTGTCTATCTCTATCTATCTACCTACCTACTTACCTATCTATCATCTATCTACCTATATCTGTCTATCTGTCTGACTATCTATCTATCTATCTATCTATCTATCTATCTATCTATCTATCTATCTATCATCTATATCTCCAGCCTATTATTTCTCAATCTTTTTAATTTCCCCCTTCCCTCTCTTTATCTATAATCCATTTATTCATCCTTAAAAAGATGATGTAATAGCATTAAAGAAAAACTTGGCTTTCTGCTCTAATCCCTGAAATTGCATACAAATCTGTTCATCTCTGCATACCACAGTTACAATGTAGGATTTGAGGTTAATTATTTCTTTATGAGAGTAAACATTTTTGTAGCTTAAACACACTTCCTTTGAAAAATACAGACCAGCCAACTTTAAAAGACAATTTTGACTTGGGCCTGTCAGGAAAAAAGATATCAAAAAACATTAGGAAATTGATGAGGTATATCAGGTTGGCTTATCACGATGGAGGGCACTTTTGGTTGGGGCAGGGCTGTGCTATAATCTCCTAAAATGCCCTTCTGACTCACGCTTATACATGCTTCACCAAAGTTGTTTACTGTAGATATGACGAATCTTTTACCTCTCATAATTTTTTTGGTACAAATTATAAGTACAATTGCTTCTTAAAGGAGGTTTATTTTCAATACATTGGTCTCCCTGGGTAATGTCTGTTTGTCTCTAGCAGAGGTCTCCTCTGAAAGCTGTAGATAGCAAACCCTGGCTCCACAGGCCTTTTGTTCTTAGACAGTTGCGCTGGGAGGTAGACCTGCAGGAGATGGAGTGCCTCCCACCATCCTGTCTGACTCTGAAGTCAGCTCGGGCACCTGTAATTTGCTGTGTACTCTTTACAACCTTCCTCTGTGGGGCTGCCTCTGCTTTCCAGCTTGGTCACAGAGGCTCTTTTATCCACTGGATGAATATTATAATGTCACTCTTGAGTACTTTAGGAAATGCTAGGCATATACTTTGTTTAGTGCCACAAGCAATCAACATAAATACCAAGGAATCAGTTTTTCACTCTCAAGTCCTTCTTGACTCTAGGTGTACGGCTCTAGTTCCTTCTGCCCGTGCACTGAGTACCTTCCTCATCCTTGGACTCATTTACTGCTCTTTGTTTTGACAGTTGGTGCTGTTTCCATTGTACCCAGACCATGTTCCTGTGCTGGCTGGGTCTGACGTCATGTGACAGTCTGGCCTTGATTCTTATCCAGTCTGCTACAACCTCAAGTCCCTTGCCACTCTGCTGGGATGCTGTGAAATCCCCATTTGTTCTATAGCGTTCTTGGACATACAGTAGACTAGTTCTAAACCATAGAGTCTTCTCTTCCTACTTTATAAAGGACTCTGATAGAGCAGCAATGTCGAGAAGTACTTGTTTAATGTGTACATGAGTAAATAAAGGCACAGCTCTCCTACGGTTGGTCAGGGGGAAAAAAATTCAAGGTTCTGGAGTGCTTTCTTCCTGAGGTTACCCACGGTGGAAGGCTGAAGAGCCAGAAGGGAGACTCCGTAGTCTGACTTCAGCGTCCAGAGGACAATACCAGAGTATTTGTATAGTAGAAGAAATACAAATTTCTCTCTAGTCAGGGACTTTTTAACAGTTAAAGAGAAAACACTGAGCATTTTAACCTTTATCATAGATTTGCTGTCATTGATTGTGTCTTAGAATGTAGACTGTGACCTAGTGCATTGCCACAGAGCCTGTGATTCTGTTGGAAGAATGGCAATTACTTTGTGTGTGACCCAGGCAGTGTGTGAGATCCTGAGCACCCTGAGAGCAAGGGGTGGAAAGGGTTCTTCTGAGAGAAACTAAGGGAAAGTCCTGAGTGGAGAGCTGAGGCTTGATTTATCACAGACTTGTGTTGGGTATGGGGCAAACACAATGTTTGTCAAAGGGTCTGATGATTTGTGGTTGGATACCAGGGCAGGCCCAGAATACCAGTGTCTTCCTCCATGCTCTCAAAGCCCTCCTCCTTGGAGGCCCCTTTAGATTCCCTAGTACTTAGATACTTGGTGCAGAAATTCTAAATCCATTTTTGTTGTTGATTTTGTGCCACGAATCCCCTTTAGCCACTAGAATAATGTTTTTGAATATAGAAGATGAGATATACAGAATTATGAAGAAAACTGATTTCATCAAAATACAGTCATCACAACACAGTGAACCTGATAGCTGCTGCAATTATGAATTACGATGTGTACATAATTCAGCAAGGAATCGGTAGCAATACGATAGGTATGAAAACGCCACGGTTCACAAATACCCAACTGGAGGCAAATTTATAAGTGCGGCCAATGCTCTGTGTTTTGTATCCTGCATTTAAAAGGAAAAAAAACAGGCTGGAATTTTGTGAAAGAAAGCTAATTTTTTTTCCCCACCCAAGTTCCTAGTGCCCTGCAAGAGGAACCTTTGTGTGTGTGTGTGTGTGTGTGTGTGTGTGTGTGTGTGTGTGTGTAAGTATGAACTGACTGTAGAGCAGCCGCTGCAGCTCAGCAGCCAGGCCTCCCCCTAGGTGGCAGAGGGATCTATAAGGCGATTACTCCGTGGCTCGTGAGCTTCCAGTCATCACTTCCCCTCTTTCAGCCCCGCTTTCCTCTGTGTCACTGAATGAGATGTGCTGGCCTCATCCTTATCTGAAGGTTAAATGTGGTGATCTATGTCAAATAAAACATGTCACATGCCTTCAGGCCTTAGAAGTAAAGTCAATATTTAGTAGGTGTAATTTCGTCTAGACAGATGTAGGGAAAATTAAATGGGAGAGATTGGTTTTCATTATTCATGAATTTTTTTAATTTAGTTTTTTCCACTTTAATTCTCTTCCTAATAAATATTGCCTCATGATGATAATTTGTAGGATTATAATAAAAAATACTTAGATCTGTCCCGTTTCTTCCCTTAATATGATTTGACTTATTAATAATTTCTCTGGGACTAGAGAGACGGCTCAGTAGTTAAAAGCGTGTGCTCTCTACTCTTTTAGAGGACCTGAGTACAATTCCCAGCACCCGTGTCGGGCAGCTGAATACTGCCTGCACCTCCAGCTCCAGAGTATCTGATGACGTTGGCCTTTGGAGGGTCCCTGAACACACGTGCAGACCCCACTCCCACATAATTAACTAACACAATACATCTTAAAAATAATTTACCAAAAACTAAAAGTCAACAACTGAGACAGGGAAGGTGGGATCCCCTGAAGCTGCCCAACCACTTTTGGGAGTGAAGAGACAAAAGCAGTCCTGGTCTCTGTACCACTGACTGATGGGAGAAACAGGTTCATAGAAAACAGGTTTTTCTAAAAGAATTCTCAACTTTTCTCCACCTGGTATATGTGTGTATATGTGAGTGTGTATGTATGTTTGTGTGTATATATGTGTGCTTGTGTGTATGTATGTGTGTGTCTGTGTGTATATTTTGACCTTTGTCATCAAGTGTGACAGTTGTAATGTTTCTGCAGCAGGGTGCCTTTTCATCCTTTCTTGGTCATGATTGGTGTTTTGGGCATGGCACTTCCCTTGTGTGGTCCTTGGGCCCATCATAGAGAACTGCTCTTCCCAGACACAGGGCTGAAACATCAGGAAGTCATCCTGGCCGGTTGTGGTGAGTCGCTCAGGAACAGGAATTGGAAGTGTATGACCTAGGTTGGCTTACCTAACAATCTCGTCACGTTCGCTTCTTTTGCTGTGTAGCCGGGCTGCCAAATTTTCCAAGATCCACCTGCTGTGGGAAAGCTTTATGAGACTATTTGCAATAAAAAGTGAATCGAGGAAGACACAGCAGGTTAAATTGCATAGAACTAATTATGAGGTGTCTAGCCCCAGTAGATACACCTATAACCCCACAAGCCTGGCATCTAAGGCTCAGAGAATATCCAGGAAGAGAGGTAGAAAGATTGTGAGAGCCAGAGGACCAGGAGGTCAGCTGTAAGACTGTCTCCCAGAAACGATGGAGAAGCTGCCGTGATAACAGTGTGGCTGCCCAAGTAAGACCTGAACAATGACAGCAGAAACAGACCTGCTAGTGTGGAAACCTCACAGGGCCCCATCCCTAGACAGAGAACTACAGACAACCAATAACTGCTGAGAGCAAGAATTAGTCTTTCTTAGGAATGAGCCCCTAATTGGTTATCCGGCACCAAGTGGCCAGCCCTGAAATTATATACAGACAAGCAACACTAAATGGACTAATCAGATCAAATGTATATGTTTACATATATATGAGACCACCATTTTGTGATGGAGTGGGGGGGGCATGGAAAAGGTTAGGAGGAGGAAAGAGAAGGAAGAAAATGATGTATTCTATTTCAATTAAATTAAGATTAAATAAAAATAAACTCAATTAAAAGATACATTTTAAGAAGTGAATAGGATCCTGCTAAGAGTTCTTCCTACTGTCGTAGAATATTATTTTAAGATGTGTTACATTTGTTTGTGCTGTGGAATGTTTGTTTAACGATGCAAAGTTGTGCTGCATTCTTTTATGTTGCATCTGTTTAACTCTGTGAAGCTGTGTTACTTTGCCTGTTTAAAACACCTGATGGTCTAATAAAGAGCTGAATGGCCAATATCAAGGCAGAAGAAAGGATAGGTGGGACTGGCAGGTAGAGAGAATATATAGAAGGAAGAAGAAAGAGCAAGAGAACAAGGAGAGGAGGACACCAGGGGCCAGCCACCCAGCCACCCAGCCACCCAGCCACCCAGCCAGCCTCAGAGTAAGAGTTAAAGTAAGATATACAGAAGTAAGAGAAAGGTAAGAGCCCAGAGGCAAAAGGTAGATGGGATAAGTTAAGAAAAACTGGCGAGCAACAAGCCAAGCTAAGGCTGGGCATTTATAATTAAGAATAAACCTCCATGTGTGATTTATTGGGAGCTGGGTGGTGGGCCCCCCAAAAAACAAAGAGCCAAAAGAGCAAAAGCAACCAACAACATCCTGCTGTACTTAGTTTTTTTTTTTTTTTTAATACTTTTGCTTCAGTTTTAACAGGTCTTCTAGGTCTAGAAATTTATTCATTTAATAAATTTAGATGTTTTCAACTTATTGGAATGTAATTTTTCAAAATAGTCCCTAATGGCCCTATGGATATCAGTGGTGTCTAACTTGATCTCTCTTCCTGTCTCTTCTTGTCCTCTTAGTTTGGCTGAGGGTTTAACCTTTCAAAAACAAACTTTGTTTATTGGTCATTTCTACTGCCACTTTAGTTTCCATTTCAGCTCTGATTTTTATTATTTCTTTCTTTGCACTAGCTTTGGGCTTGGCTTTTTCTTGTTTGTTTTTTTTCCCTCTAAGACTTTGAGGCATATTACTAGATTATTGATTTGATATTTTCTCTATGTCTCTGTCTCAGAATGTTACTCATGACAGGAAGCATCTACCATTGAATTAGGTCCCCAGCTGTCTGTTTTGCCTTTTATTTTTTTGGACACATTCTCATGTGACCCTGGCTGGCCTGGAACTCATGACATAGTCAAAGGCAACCTTGAACTTCTGGTCCCCCTGTCTCCCAAACGCTGAGATTACAGATGTATACCAATATGTCTATTTCTTCTTTTGCCCGTCTTTGTCTCTCCTCTCCTATCTTTGTTCCTTCCTCCCCCTCTTCCTTCCTTCCTTCCTTCCTTCCTTCCTTCCTTCCTTCCTTCCTTCCTTCCTTCCTTCCTCCCTCCCTCCCTCCCTCCTTTGTAGCATGAATCTTAAAAGTTCTTATTAATAAAAACAAACCTGAGCCAGGTATTGGGGTGAACACTGGAAGATCAGAGAACCAGAACAAACCACAACTAACCTCACCTGGCCAACTTCTCAGCTGGTCTTGTTTGCTCAGACTGGAAGCCTCTGTGTCCTCATATCCAAATGACTCTCAGCTGAACTGCTGCTAGAAGCCTGAAAGCTTAACCAGCTAAATGCTTCTAGTTTCTAGTCCTCACGCCTTATATACCTTTCTGCTTTCTACCACCACTCCCTGGGATTAAAGGCTCGCTTTCTGGGATTAAAGGTGTGTGTCACCATGCCTGGCCGTTTCCAATGTGGCCTTGAACTCACAGAGATCCAGAGGGATTTCTACCTCTGGAGTGCTAGGATTAAAGGCGTGAGTGCCACTGTTTTCTAGCCTTTGTATCTAGTGGCTGTTCTGTTTCTGACCCCAGATAAGTTTATTAGGGTGCACAATATTTTTGGGGAACACAATACCACCACACTCTTTCCCTCATTCCCTCCTTCCACTGTGCAGAGTCTTTTAATTCCATGAGATCCCCTTTGTCTATTCTTGCTATAGTTTTCTGAGCTATTGGAATCCTGGTCAGAAAGTCCCTGCGTGTGCCCGTATCTTATAGTGTTTTCCTCTAGTAGTTTCAAACTTTCAGGTATTGTATTAAGGGATTTGATCAATGCATATTTATTGTGTATGGGTGTGCAAGTGCATAGGAATGTGTATGCACACATGTGTGGAGGCTGAAAATGGGTATCAGGTGTCATCCTCAGTCACTCTCCACTTTGCTTTTTGAGTGAACCTGGAGATTCACTTGGACAAGACTGGCCAGGGAGCTCCAGGGACTTGTCTTCACTTCCCCAGCTCTGGGATTGCAGGTGTGCACCCTTGTGCCTGACACTTTTACGTGAGTTCTGGCGATTGAACTCCGGTCTTCATGCTTGTGTGGAAAGTCATCTCCCGTAGTCCCAGGCTACTGCTGTAAGAAGGAAGTGTCCTCTCACTGTAATGAAAATTGCACTTCTCACCACGTAGATGTGTGCTTATGAACTTGTCCATGGCCCCACGCTGGCTGCTGATGTGGCTGTCCTGTTAATCAGTGGAAAGGAGATTCCTTTGGGATTTTGAGATATACTATTACTTACTATTTGGTAGTAAGGTTATCTGATATGACCCTCTGAAGGTGGCTCCCCATTCCAGCATCTCTGCCTAAGCCAGAAGAGGTGGTCACAATCTCTGTGTTAGGTTGTGTGTTAGCAACGTGCCAGATTCAGTGATAGGGAGCCTGTGACACTTCCTTACTGTCCTGTATCTATTGCCCTGTTGGGGGGCATCTGTTCTCAGCATGCTGCTGGGTACTGGCGGTTAGGGTTTTCTGTTCCTTTCACAATTCTAGTGTGGTGGTCCTGAGTTTCACTTATATATGTTGGCTGCTGAGTGAGGCTGGCCCCTTTAGTGCAAACTCCTATATTCATGTACTTTCAAGATGTCTTATCTGAGTTGCTTTCTCACTGCTGTGCCCAAACCCGGCAAGAGCAACCTAATGCAAGAAAGCTTTATTTGGCTCATGGTCTGAGGGTACAGTCATCCTGGCAGAGAAAATGTAGTTGCAGGAGGAGCTTTTGACCATGGTGGTAGGAGCATGTGGCTGCTGGCTCACATCTGGGCAGATCAAGAATCAGCTGGTATCTAGCTGCCAATCTCCTTTTTTCCTTTTTATTCAGGCAGAACCCCAGCCCATGGGATGGTGCTACCCACATTCTGGGTAATCTTCCTTGGTTAAACGTCTTTGGAGATACCCTAACAGACACACCCAAAGGTATGTTTCACCAACAAACGCCCTAGGTGTTTCTTAATATAAATTGATAATAAAAGTCAACTATAATAAGTCCCTCCCTTCATTTTTCAGACAAAACTTTATGATACAAGCTGAGCGTTGATACATATGATACAAATGGGAATACCTAGAAGCATTCCAGACTACTATTTTTACCACTTAAACAGGGACTCCATGACCTGGAGCTAGTCATTTCTAAAAGCTACTCTACTGTCTTTCTTTCTTGAACTGTGATTGTAAACTGAATATGGTCAGGGAAACACTGCTTACCTGAGAATGTTCTGGAATGTGTCCACTCCTAAGATGCTGTCCTGTATGAGTGTTCATGAGATCCAAACCCCCGTGGGTCTTTTGTCGAGGACATTGCTTTGGAAATGACTCACATGTTCTCTTTTCCTTTCTCCACCCTTTCACAGCTTGGCTGTTTGTTTTGGTTTTACACTTACTGATGTGTAGACTCACTGTTACTGTGCTGTGCACCTTAGCATTCCAGTGCCTTCGTGACTCTCCATCTCTCCCGGTGACGATGTTTGTGTCTTTTTGCTTCAGTCTCATGGAGATGCAGAAAAGCTCCAGGTATCTATCAACCTACCATCCTAACTGTTCTTTTACACACACACACACACACACACACACACACACACACACACACACACACACACACTCATGCACACTTTTTAAACAGTACTTCAGTTATGTTTAGATTTAACATGTAAAGAGCTAGCTCATTAAGTGATACATAGCATTTCATGGGATGGTTTCAGAAAGTTATTTAATCAACTTCTCATCTCTCCCTCTCCCTCCCTCCCTCTCTCCCTCTCCCTCTCCCTCTCCCCCCCTCTCCCTCTCCCTCTCCCCACCTCTCTCCAATGATGACATCTAGATAATTTTCTTATTTCTCTGACTACCAACAATGCTACAATGAACCTATTTGTAAGAAATCTTTTCACAAATATCCAAATATTTCTGTACAGTGAATTTCTATGAGCGGAACTGAAGGCCTCAGCAATTTTCACTTTCAAAAAACGTAATAGGCATTGCTTAATTTACTGGCACAAAATCGTGTTAACGTTCACCCCCACTTATCCACATGGGTGGGCGGTTGAGTGGCTGGTGCTGCCGAAGAGACACAAAGCCTCATCCTCCCCGAGCACATGTCATACCACGTAGACACGTTCTCGGATAAACTGATTTTTAAAATTTAGTTAAGTTGACAGATGAAACATTCCTATCTCATTATTATTTTAATTAGTGTGTTTTGACTACTGATGGAATTGGGCATGTTTTAACTTTTTTTGCTGATTACTGCTGTTTTGTGGAATTCCAGCCTCCTGAGCGGGTTCTCAGAGGCTGTATGGTCAGTTCCAAGTTGACCTTGATCAAGTGACACCGGAAACAACAGAAACCAGGCAAGCGGATCTTCTCCTTTCCCTTCCACAGACAGCTCCAAGGTGGTTACTTCTTATAGCAGTCACAAAGTCCCCATGCCAAGTGAACACGCCTGCTGAGCGACCTGCTGTAGATTATTGTATGGTAGTTGGTGCTTGTGCACATGACACCAGCCTCATTTCGCTTCAGATCTTTCCTTTTCACCTGAACCACTGTGAGCTTGCAAGTCCAAATGAAGTATCAGCACCTCAAACCTAACCTCACGCTCTGTCTGCTGAGGAGTCGGATAAGATACTGCTCAATGTATATTTTGTGATGGACTGGACGTCCTCATAAGTATGGAGGATTGTAAGACAGTGACTTACGATGCTCCCAAGATTTGTCTTTTTATTTATTCAGAATTTCATAAATATATTCTGATCATATTTATTTCCTTCCCCAACTTCTCCCAGATCCTCTTCCCCCTACCTCCTTACCTACCCAACTTCATGTTCTCTCTCTTACCTAAAAAGTGGACAAACAAATATGGAGTCCAGTTTGTGTTGGCCAACTCCTGGGTGTAGGACCTGCCCTGGAATGTGGTCGATAACCTACTGTGCCAGTCACTCCATTGAGATACCCTAACCTTCCCTCCACTCAGCAGAAATCAAATGCTGGTAGCTCTTTGGCTAGGGGAGGGACTTTGTGCCCACCTCTCCTCCAAGAATATCTTTAAAAAGAAGTTTATATTGAAGGTCTGTTTTCCCTTTGTATTAAGCTTGGCTGTTGAGACCCACCAAAACCGCTTTTGTAAAATCATGAAGTCTGTGGGGCATGATGGCTCATTCCTATAAGCCTAACACTCAGGAGGCAGAGGCAGGAAGTTGAGAGTTCAAGACCAGCCTAGGTTACAGAGTGAGAGCCTGCCTCAAAAAACCAAATCAGTAAATAAAGCCAGTCTCTGTGGTGCACACCTATTGTCTCAGGGTGAAATGGAGGATTGCTTGCACCCAGGAGGTCAGAGACAGTCTGCGCAGCAGAACAAGCTCCCATCTCTCAGAAAAAGGATGACCCCCTTTCTCATCAGATAGTAAGCATGTTCATTGTAGACAGCCCAGAAAACAAACAGGAGGAGTGGTCATTAGTAATTGCCAGCAGTCGCTTTTCCATGGATATGGGTATGTATGTTATCTTTCTACAAAAAATGAGACCGAAGGAATTGGAGAGATGGCTCACAGTTCAGAGTGAGTGCTGAGGACCCGTGCTCAGTTCCCACATGGCTGGGTGGCTCAGAGCTGCCTGTGATTCCTGCTATCTTCTGGCCTTTTTGAGTACTGCACTCACAAGCACATATATGCTCCCAATCCCTGCATGCATCACACACACACACACACACACACACACACACACACACACAC
>CABHPR010130295.1:57233-68179 GCA_902168415.1 Peromyscus melanophrys
TATCTATCTATCTATCTATCTATCTATCTATCTATGTATCTATCTATGTATCTATCTATCTATCTATGTATGTATGTATGTATGTATGTATGTATCTATCTATCTATCTATCTATCTATCTATCTATCTATCTACCTATCTATCTATCATCTATCTTTCAGTGAATGGCAGTCATTGTAGAGATGCATAATTGGTCGAAGCACTGAGGAGAGATTGAATGAGCAGCCCTAAGTGGGGTATCTTTATTCCCTTAACAAGGCTCAGGGAATATACTGCAGAAGAGGAGGCAGAGAGAACGTAGGAGCTGGAAGATGACTTCTGGAAATGAC
The DNA here is from genome assembly GCA_902168415.1 of Peromyscus melanophrys. Lineage (NCBI taxonomy): Eukaryota > Metazoa > Chordata > Mammalia > Rodentia > Cricetidae > Peromyscus > Peromyscus melanophrys. Next base: position 57,563 of record CABHPR010130295.1, read on the forward strand.
ATGGGCAACACTGACTGGATGTAGTGGGTTATCAAAAAATGAGAAAAACAGACAAGAACCCATGAAATTAGGTCAGGGCATGTTGGGGGATATGGGGATAGTTGGAGGGGAGAAATGGGGGTGAATATGATATTTTATTGTATATATGTATGAAATTCTCAAAATAAAGAAAAATGATAAAAAAAGAAAACATAGCATATCTTTGTCCTCTTGAATAATCTGAATGTATTCCTTCTTATCAGGCCTCCTCCCAAGCCCATTCCTAGGCAACTGTTGGTCTGGTTTCCATCATCACAGATTAGCTTTGTCTTTCCTACATTTCATATGAATGGGAATAGGCAGCCTTTGGTGCAGGGCCCTTTCCCTAAATGTAATGTTTCAGTCTGTGTTATTGTGTAGACCCATAGGGGTTTTGTTTGTTTGTTTGCTTGTTTTGCGTGCATGAGTGCATGTGTGTATGTGTGTGTGTGTAGCTAATGTGTATTTGTGGGCATACGTGCATGTGCAGGTGCATATGAACGTGTTGTTTTCATGTGGAGGCCAGAGGTTGACGTTAAGTCTTACACTATTGCTTTCCACCTTATCTTCTGAGACGGGTCTCTCACGGAACGGAAAGCTCATTGACTGGCTACTCTGGCTGCCAGCAGCCTCTGGAAATCCACCTGCACAGCTCTGTGGTGAGAGTGCGTGATCAGACCCGGCTTTTATGTGGGTGCCAGAGATCGGGACTCAAACTCGTTATGCTGGCGAGTTGCCTTTACGGGCGCAGTTGGCCTTACTGACTGAGCCGCCTCCCTAGCCTGGACACCATAGTTGAAAAACAATTGAGTGTGTGTTGTTTTCAGTTTGAAGCTGCTGTTATGAATAAAGTTACTGGAAACATCTGTACGAAGCACTTTAAAAGTTGTTGGTAAGCCAGGTGTGGTGGTGTACACTGGTAACCCAGCAACCCGGAGGCAGGAGCAGATGGGTCTCTGTGAGCTGGAGGCCAGTCTGTTCTACACAGCGTGTTCCAGGCCAGACAGAACTATATAGTGAGACCCTATGTCAGCAACACCACCAAAAACCGAAGATCAAACCAACAGGAACTGGAGATGAAAGCATGTATGTGTTTCCTCGTGGAGGCATTCAGGAAACAGATTCCTGAGTCGTGTGGGAAGTGGGTGCTGGACTTGGTAAGCCACCATCCAACAGCTTATCCAAATGTCTGTTTACTGTCATATTTAGATTTTCACCCACATTTGAAACTGCCAGCCTTTAATTTTAGCCACTTGAGTAGAGTTGTAATGGCGTTCCACTGTGCGTTACTGCCTTTTTTATGGTGATTGCCCATTTTAACTGGATTTTTGATCACCTTCTTCATGAGAAGAAGAGTTATTTTAACAGGCATGCTGTTGATGTCTGTAATGCCAGCACCTGGGAGCTGAGTGGGAGGACCAGGGTTCAAGGTCACTTTCAGCTCTACAGGGAGTTAGAGGCCAGTCTAGAGTGGTAAGACCCCTCCCTAAAGCAAGCCAGCCAAGATATTTTATGTATTGCAGACATGCCCTGTGTTTATAGGTATTTCCTCTGAATCATGGAAACATTCCTTCCTGGGAGGAAAAGCAGGGGGTTGGGGGGGTGAGGGTGGGGTGGGGTGGGAGGGGGGTGTGGGTGGTTCCCAAGACTCAGAAAGCTCGTGCATATGACAGATTCAGAGGCCCTCCTGGAAGCTGTATTTTCAACTTCACTCTTTCCTTTCTAGTCCGTATGCGTTTTCTTTTGTTTTGTTTTCATTTTCCCTTTTCCTAGTCACAGCTTCTAGCAAGACGCTGAAAAAGAGTGGTGAGAGAAGACGCCGTTATTTGTGATTTTAGGGGAGAAATCAATCTTTATTACGAAAGAGGGAGGAGGTATAATTGATTTTGATTTTAGAAGAGTGATAATAATTATAGGTTTTGAAAAACATCAGTTGAAACCCCGTTCTAGTCATAGTTTGCAAATAGATTTTTAAAATACATGGATGGATTTTGATTTTTTTTTATCAAATAATTTTTCTGTATTTGCTGAGGTGACCATACTGTACTGTTCCTTATCTGCTAAAAAATAGTGAATTGCATTGATTGATCTTCTCACGTTCAACCTTTTATCTCTGAAACAAGCACAGTTGGCTCATGGCATTTTGGTTTAGTTTTACATACTGTCGGGTTTAATTCTTCCTAAAACGACCAATTGTTCATTGGGTGGAGGCAGCCTATGCTTGCTGGCTGTGATAGTTCTGCGGAAATAGAGTGTGGTGCAGGGTAACGGTGTCTTCTCTGCAGGTGAAATTGGAGCCACAGGACAATGGGTGATGTGTTCTATTGTCCTAGTGTTGAGTGACACCAAACCCAGGTGTCCTGTTTTTTAGGACATCTTCTGTAAGTGTGGGAAGTTCATACTGGATATTGATGTCGGGAGAATTTTCCTCCATCAGCTGCTGTTGTCGCTGCTGTGCTGGGGGAGCTTTATAAATGGACTTCAATTACTCTGCCTTCCTTGAGCGCTGACAAATCCAATAGCCCAGATATTTTATGTGAGATCTACAATCTAACATCAAGGCCTTTCTTCCCAATAGAGTTTAAGTAATAAAAACAAAACAGGGGATGGGGGGCATGAAAATGTGCAGAGCCAAGTCCTCAGGAGTAAATCGGTTTTGAGTGACGATCCAAGGGTTATGCTTATGATACCACTGAGAATTGTTCCGGGTTGTGTTGCCTGCTGCGTAACTGTAAAGTGGCCTTTATGACTGTCATTTGATTTCTCACAGTAGAGTTTCTCTCAGGTTCTGGTAAATGATAAAGTTCTAGCCGCAGCCTCCAGGACAAATGTGTCAGGAACAACTATCAATACACAGAACAAACCTCTTAGCTCAGTGTGGCATGCTTGCCTAGAGTCCTGGCACCCTGGGGAGGTGAGGCAGGATTGCTATGACTTTGAGGCCAGTATAAGCCACACAGTGAGACTCTGTTCCAAATTGCTCCCCAATCTCTTATATCCACACTAAAATGTGTGCAGTCTTCTTTTTAGAGTACCATGGTGCTTTCCCACCGTCAGCTTCTAGTGCTCTGTGCTGTGTATGGAAAGTGCTAACAATTCCAACCAAGGAAAAGTTCTGTAGACATCTTATGATCAGAGATTAGTAGTGACAGTTCCTGTATGTGTAAGTCTCTGCCAGCCACCACTGTCTGAGCCCTTGGAAGTAGCTGTGAATGCAGCTCAGCATCTGACACACTTCAGAGGTTCAGCTCAGGTTTCTGAGACATGAATAGTTATTCACTCTTTATTTTGACTTTAAAAGTATTATTATTTATTTATCTTCTCAGTATTTTTTTGAGATTGTAATATTATTATATAATTTCTGCCTCGCATTTCCTCCTCCAGACCTTCCCAATCTTACTTTCTTTTAAGTTCATGACCTCTTTCTCTTTTATTGTTGTTACAAATATATTTGTGTATGCATAATGATTTATTTTTTAAATGAAATATTTTATTTAATATTCATATACATGTACAGTGTATTTGGATCCATACCACCTTCTGTTCTCACTTCTCCAATTCCTCTCTTATCCCTTCCCTCCCATTTCCCTCTCAACTTCATGTGCTCTCTCTCTCTCTCTCTCTCTCTCTCTCTCTCTCTCTCTCTCCCACACACACACACTCAATATTTAATACCCACTTAATCCGTGTAATGCTGTCTGTCTGTCTATGGCTATAGGACCATCTCCTGGAGCATGGGCCACTCTGAGGATTACATCCCTGAAGAAAAGTTCCTCAGATCAGGGGCGGGGCTTTGTGAGCCCTTTTCCGTCCATGCTGCATGAATATTCAAACAGCAGAATGTTTGACCAGCACTATCTGTGTGTCATAACAGTAGCTATAGTCCAGTCATACCTGGATTATAGATTTTAAATGCGTGAGAATCATTAGCTCTTATTGGCAGGGCCCTAAAGAACAGAGGGCTAAATGCCACCGATTTAGTCTCACAAGGAAGCTGACAAAGGCCAGTGCTTCTCAAAACATGGCTTGTATTCTATTGATTAACAGCATTAACATGCCCCCAGATGCAGAAGTATAGACCCAGACCCACTGAGTAGCCCAGTCACTGGTGCCTTAACCAGGGGTCCTTGTGAAACAGGGCCTTAGCTCTCAGCTCTGACGAAAAGGGACATATTCATCTGGGGATCTTTTCAAATGCAGATGGCCCCTGATATCCAGTGGTTCTGTTTAGAATTTTTGACTTTATGATGGTGTGAAAGCAATAAGGATTCTGTAGAGTCTTTTTATGCCAGATTCTGATTTTGACTGTTTCCTAGGCTATAGCAGGACACTTTTGATGCTGTGAAGTAGCAGAAAGCCATAGCTCGCAGTTGGTCATGCCACCACTAGGGGAACAGATACAGTATATCGTGTTCTGAGTATTTTTTTAGGGGAAGAATACACGTGTTGTAGTTTGCTTTTCTGTTGCTGTGATACAATGGACTGAAACCCACTTTTGGAGGAAAGAGTTTATTTGGCTTACAGGGTACAGTCCATCACGGAGGAAGGCCAAGGCAAGAATTCAAGGCAGGAACCTGGAGGCAGTAACTGAAGTAGAGACCATGGAAGAATGCTGCTTCTGGCTTTCTTTGCTTGCTCACCTACCTTTCTGTTACAGCTCAGGCCCAGAGTGGGCTGGGCTCTGCCACACTGATTAGCAATCAAGAAGATTCTGCATAGACATGCCCAAGGATGAATCAGATGGAGCTAGTCCTCAATAGAAGTTCCCTATCCCCAGCTTTGTCAAACTGATGACTGAAGCTAAAAACAGATAGTCAATAAATTATATGAGTTATTCAATACTTTATGACAAACCAGGCTCTCTGGTAGATGATTTTGCTCAACTGTTGGCTGACGTAAGCATTAGAAGAACGCATAAGATAGGTGAGGTACTTATTCAGTTGTGAGTCCTGTGGCACACTACATTTCTGGTATGCAGTGTAAAATATGCCCACTGGTAGAGTAGTGGCATGGCTCTTTAGGGAGTAATTAACCACTTTCTTCTTGGATGTGAGGCCTGATGCATAGGAGGGAATACATATTTAGTACTGTAAATGTGGCTGAGGAGTTCATAGTGTGGGGGGAGGTATGGCTATTTTATTGATAAACTGACGTAATGTGCCTATAAAATTACCTTCTAAATATTCTATTTAAGCTCCTAAGTTAGTGCTGTGCTGGCTTTGGTTAGAGAAGCTCCCTTCTGCAGTGGGCTGTGTTCACTGTAGAGAGCATAACCAGTCAAAACGGTGAGAGAGGTGACTATTGAATGTTCGGTCCTAAATGGGACATCTCTACCGTCCCCTCCAAAGCTCAGGTAACATCATGGAGGAGACAGTGTAAAGCATGGAAAAGCCAGAGGCAGGGGAGGGTTGTGGACCTCTGTCTTCTAGGCATGGCATGGCCATGACATTCTTGGCTAGTAGTACTCCATCACTACTGATGGGAGGGAGAGGACCACAAGGCCCCACCTTTCCCTGAGGTTTTATTGGCAGTTAATGACCACCATGTGGGGGAGGCTTACAAGGCTCCATCCTTTCCTGAGGATCCATCTGTAAGCAGTTAGTGGTTGCTGGGAAAGGGAAGATGTTTTATCCAGTGGTGTAACTACTGATGAGTAGCCTATACTCCTATAAATAACTCTTCATCCATACTTCTGTAAGCAGCTCTCATTAAGTTCATTGGGTTAAAAAAAGACGTAGCAGTTGGGAAGAGAAAGGGGATCAGTAGGGGTGGGAGGGGACAAGAGAGGACCGTGGTGGGCTATGTGTCAGAATATGTACCTGCATGAGAAGTTTGATGTGAGAGCTATTATCATATAGAATTGCGGTATGCTAATAAAAAACTTAGAAAAGACAAGTAGAGAGAATAAAAGTTAACCTAAACAAAACAGGTAGAATAAGTTATGCTGTGCTGTTTGGCATGGTAAATATATATATATATATATTTATATATATTTGAGACAGGATCTCACTGTGTAGGCCAAGCTGACCTTGAACTCACAATCCTTGCCTCAGCTTCCGTTTTGTGCATAGTATGGATGTGTGACACTCACCTGCCTTAAATATCTTTTGATTTATGATATTTTTAGCGAGCATCTAATCACTGATGGGTAGGTTCCGTCCAAACCAATGAAATCAGTGTTTGTGAGATCTGGGCCTGGACCAAGATGTTAATTAGCTATTCTTTAAGATGATTTAATATTCTGTCAGGGCTGGGAACCACTAACGGGGACTTTTATTTTGTTGTCCACTCTGACACCAGTTCTGGAACTTTACTTTTTTTTTTTTTTTTTTTTTGGTTTTTCCGAGACAGGGTTTCTCTGTGTAGCTTTGCGCCTTTCCTGGAGCTCACTTGGTAGCCCAGGCTGGCCTTGAACTCACAGAGATCCGCCTGGCTCTGCCTCCCGAGTGCTAGGATTAAAGGCGTGCGCCACCAACGCCCGGCCCAAAGATTTATTTATTTTATATGTATATAGCATGTATGACTGCAGGCCAGAAGAGGACACCAGATCTCATCACAGATGGTTTTGAGCCACCCTATGGTTGCTGGGAATTGAACTCAGGACCTCTGGAAGAGCAGTCAGTGCTCTTAACCTCTGACCCATCTCTCCAGCCAGGAACTTTACTTTTTTATAGAAATTTAAAGAAAAAAAAATCTCATTCAGTTAAGCTCATAAATCACAAGTATGTATCTTGATAAATGATAGCATGATGAACATATTCAGGTACCAACACCTTGGGCGAAGGCACAGAACATTCCCTTGTGGTCTCTTAGACACCCTCCTCATAGCTACCCTGACATTCTCTCCTGTAACAAGTGCTCCAGCCTCTAACCCTGTTGATCTGTTCTCTAGGACATTGTGTTTCAAAGTGTGATTTGACTGGCACCCAAGTCACCAGACATTTCTGTTTATGTGCGTGTTGGTCCTACCGGAGACCTTCGGAGTCAAAATCTCCAGGGATGGAAGTAGGAATTGAAAACAAAATTTACGTTTGTTCTTTTGCATTAAAAACCCTGCACAATTGTTGGAACAGTTACTGCTAACTCTTCCTGAGACTGTTGCAGGTGCCAAGACACAGTCCTAAGTGTTCTTGATGTCAGTATCTAATTGAGTTCTTACAACACCCTGGGACAACTGAGACATAGTTTACATTTATCAGATAGCAAGGCTGAGGGTCACCGAGGGTAAACAACTCGCCAGGTCATTCCCTGGTGAGACTTAGTTTAGGGCTCTGGCAACTACATGCTTCACAGGGTTTTATTCTGTTTTTAGTCATGAATAGGGGAAACAGATTCATCACTTTTCCATCTCAGTTTTTTTCCCCCCAAAAGATCACCCTGGAATTAGGAAACATTGCACATTTCTGCAGAGAACAGCCCTGGTTTACTTCCCCTCTTAGGGTGTTCTTTTCTTTTTTATGTATTGTTTATGATTCCCATGGGAACAAAGAGCCACTTGAGAATACAGATTGTTATCACAATGTTAATGACTTCATGTATTGCTCCCCTAGATGGAACAGGTCTGTTCCGTACGAAGGGTGAAGTGTGAATGGAGGCATCTGCACAACAGCAGGGGGGGCATTTCTGATGACAATGGGGTATGGTATAGGCCTGGGGACCATACAAGGATTCACAGACCTGCTGTGTGTGAGTGCTTGCATTCAGACATCTCCTCATCCAGTTAGTGGGGATTTCTGGGTTGAAAGCTGCATTTTTTTTTTTTTGAGCTGAGGATCGAACCCAGGGCCTTGTGCTTGCTAGGCAAGCGCTCTACCACTGAGCTAAATCCCCAACACTTTTTTTTTTTAAGATCAGGAGTTGGCAGCCAAGTATAGGCTCTGGGGCCAAACCTAGGAAAAGTTTTTACATTTACTTAAAAAAAAACAAAACAAAAACACTGTTAGCTTTTTTGTTAGAACACTTAAGAATTAAGTACATTTGGTTTTGGGTGTGTCTGTATGGGGTACATGTTCACATGCATGTGTGGCTATGTGTACCTGTGTGTCTGCTCATATGTGCACACAGGGAGTGCTTCTCTACTGTGCTCCACCTTATTTCTTGAGGCAGGGTCTCTTACTGAACCTGAAGCTTGCTAGCAGAAGTGGGGGCCAATGAGCACTGAGCAGTGAGCGCCCAGTGTCCCCCTGGCCCCCAAGGCTGGCTTTGCATGGTTTTTGCACAGGCTCTGGGGGATCGAACTCCATTCCTCTTGCTTGCATAGCAGGTGCTCTTACTCAGTGAGCCATCTCTCCAGCCCCGGGGACGTTGCTTCTTGAGTAGCAAAGCCTGAAATGTCCGTCATCTAGTCCTTCACTGACTTCTTTGTTTAGAAGGTAATTGCAAGGCTGCACAGCTCCCTTTACAATTAGGCTGTTAGAGTGGCTTCTTTCCATGCAGCATGCGTGTGTTTTCAAGGGCCTACTTACTTCCTCCCTAAGAGATCTTACAAGCATTGATAACTAGTCATAACTATTCATGTGAAATGCAGCATAAGACTTTATTGCCACATCTCAGAAAAGCCTGGGGCTGGTTGGAAGAAATAAACTTTCTGAATTCCTTATGCTATCCATTATCTTACTTAATCCTCTCAACCTCCCAGTGAGGTGCTGTTACCTTCCTTGTGTGGATGAAACAAACATAAGGCAGAGAGTCTTTCCACACAGAGCTTGCCTTGGGTTCCCAGGCATGTGATGCAGGGATAAGGGAGCCAAACAGGTGTAAGTAGAAATGGAGGCCATCTCCACACTGAATAATCAGCCAAGAGAGCATTATTACCAGAACGTTGGATTAATCTATAAGTAGGAAACTTTTTTTTTTTTCTTCTTGGAATGTGCAAGCAAATTAAAAACCATCCTTTATGCACAGCAGGATTTCAGGAGCACATGCTCACACTGCTGCTCGCTGCTCGTGTTCAATTTGTTCTGCAGGCCATGGCCACAGGCCAGCACTGTGTGGAGGTGGAGGAAGAAAGCGTCCGAATGCCTGAAGTCTCTGCAGCTCTGATGTGTGATTTAAGGATCTGGGGGCTAGGACGCTTCCTTCCATTCTCCAGTCCCGTCTACCTACTCACTGATGCTTGAAATATGTTGAACAAGGCACGAAGGCTTTCATTCACTAATTGAAGATCTGCTTCCCTGTAGTAAGTCCCCAAAGCTTTCTTACTGTGCTGTATGTCTTAATTGTGACACTTAGGACTCTTACAGACAGGGGCAGAGTTCTATTTCTGTATTCCCACATCTGCACAGTGACAGGCTTAAAGCAAGCCACTCACTAGGCATTTGCTAAATGAATGAAAATGTACATTTTTATTAGTGGCAGTTTCTTCAAGACTGAAACATTCCACCCTGCAGGGAAGCTCCTAAATCAGGAAGGTAAATAACTCAAAATAGCTTCAGGAAGTCCCTGAAACTGATCAGATTCACTAGGCCCCAGCTTACCAGAGTAAGCAATACAAGCTGTGAGTCCATTTCAGACAAAGGAAAATGGGCTACAAAGAAGACTCTGAGACTGGACCATTTGCCGGACCATACAGAGTTCATAGCACCTTGAGGTCACTCAAGACTTAACTTGCTATCCTACCGTGTGCTCAGCCTGTTTGTTGAACTGGCCTTGGATTTCCCAGGTAATTAACTTTGCAACCTAAGCTAATGCATAGCTGTAATCTTAAGTTATGTACACTTCCATGCCTCTGACCCAGAGTATCGTGTATGTGTGTTCTGATGATTGTTTGCAAAAGTAGAGGTTGAAAGCACTCTTATAAAAAGAATATCCACACAAAATGTTGGACACACCATGTACTCAACAGCACAGAAGGCATTACATGGGGAAGGGATGAAGGACACTTTATCGATATCTTTAACAGAGTTTTACAGGGATTAAGTCACAGGCTCTAACTGACTCGGATAACAAATGGTACTACAAACAGCATCATTTATCAATATCCACATGTTGTGTCCAACATTTTGTGTGGATATTCTTTTTTTTTTTTTTTTGTTTTGTTTTTCGAGACAGGGTTTCTCTGTGTAGCTTTGCGCCTTTCCTGGAACTCACTTGGTAGCGCAGGCTGGCCTTGAACTCACAGAGATCCGCCTGGCTCTGCCTTCCGAGTGCTGGGGGATATTCTTTTTATAAGAGCGCTTTGCAAAGCACTTTGTTAGAGACAGGCACACACAGTCACATGACAGACAGACACAGACACAAGAATAGATACACAAGGTAGTCTCTAGGCAGGCACCAATTCAGACTATGCAACAGAAGACGTGAGGACATGAGGACAGAGGGACATGAGCTAGACGGGACTCACTTTTGGTTAGATGACTCCAAGCGGATGTGCCTTGGTTTCTTTCCTTAATGCAGCACCAACTCACTATTGGTGACTCTGAGTTTATTATGAATGCTTTCAAACTGACCCCACTAGGATCTGTGGTGAGAATGCATGACAAGGGAGCCCAACAGGAAACCTAAGCAGAGATAGTGGCTTTCACAAATGGTCTTTTGTGGTCATCGTTTAACATTTGCTGTGTGTGTGTGTGTGTGTGTGTGTGTGTGTGTGTGTGTGTG
>CABHPR010130297.1:0-42186 GCA_902168415.1 Peromyscus melanophrys
GTGGATGGATAGATAGATGGTGGATGGATAGATAGAAGAGAGAGAGGGGGGAGAGGACAGATAAATATACAGATAATGATAGAAGGATAATAGAGACATAAAAATAAATAAATTATATGGAACCCTATAATCTTAAGTTTGAAGAGCCCTTAAAGATCACTGACTCCAGTCACTCTTGAACTGTTTGGATCCCTCTACAAACAACCTCACCATATCACTCATTGTCTTAGATAGATTTTTATTGCTGTGAAGAGACACCATGACCCTGGCAACGCTTATTGAGAGGGCTCACTTACAGTTTCAGAGGTTCAGTCCATTACCATTGTGGGAAGCATGGCAGCATGCAGACAGACATGGTACTGACTCAGAGACAACAGGAAGTCGACTGAAAGTCACACTGAGGGTTAGTTTGAGCAAAAGAGACCTCAAAGCCCACCCTCGCAGTGACACACTTCCTCCAACAAGGCCATACCTCCTAATAGTGGCACTCTCTTTGGGGGCCATTTTCTTTCAAACCACCACACTCATGAACCCAAGTATCTCCAATAGTGCAATGTTTACCGTTGTCCAAGGCAGCACAACCTATCAGGAGTCATAACTATCAAAGAAACCTTCATATTAAATATAATGTTTTGACACCTCTGCCCACAAGATCAGTTAAACAACAAGTTCAGGCTTCTTCCTTGTGACAGCCCTTCACTCTGGGAACACAATCACAAAATCCTTCTGGACCCCCTTATGCTCACACTAATATAATTAGGTCCTTTCTGTATTATTTGTGTGTATGACACCTATGAATGGCTACATTTCCCATGTGAGTGAATAAGAGAACATTTTTCTCTTCCTGCCTCTAAAATACTGCACACCTGTAATTGTTGTATCGATGAACTATGATTTGTGGTGCAATTAAAATGCAACAGTATTTTGTTTCCTATCTTCCCATTAAAATGTGATTAGAGAGGAGAAAGCTCCTCTCTCTATAACGAAACCAACCAGGATGTTTTTCTCAGTCTTAGATAATTGGCATTCCTAAGGTCACTTTAAGTCACAAAAATAGACTCTGCTCAGTAATTAAAATGCCCAGCTCAAGATATTAATCAAAACTGCCGATTTTATCTAACAACAGCTGCCCCTCTTCCTCAGCTGGGGTTGAAGCCTACAGTAAGAAAAGGGTAGGTACAGATGGAAGCTGGGGTGGGATATGATAGTGTCTCACCTTTTTATTTGCTTGACAACCAACTTTTTACCTTTTCAGAGTTATAAAAGAGCTTGAATAAAAACCTGGTTTTGTTCCTTCTGGGTCTGGAAGAAGTTTAACATTCTTTTTTATCATTTTCTGAGCCTATTTGTGTGTTTGTGTGTATGTCTGTGTGTGTCTGTGTGTCTGTGCACAGATGTCTATGTGTGTTAATCCTAATACATATTCTTGCTTCAGTTTAATGTAAGTCATTATCTGAGACCCTTCCTTAATCCTTGGAATTCAATATTTTCTTTTAAATCCTTCTCTCTCTCTCTCTCTCTCTCTCTCTCTCTCTCTCTCTCTCTCTCTCTCTCTCTCTCTCTCTCTCTCTGCTGTATGAACACCCATTATCTCAATGACTTTCATCAGCCGATCTTATTGAAATCCTTTTCACTTTAGTTGTGAGGAATTAGGTATCAGTGTTCCTGATTCTCAGTTGCAATGAAAATTCACTGTGTCTAGAACCCTCCCCCCTGCTACAAAGGAAAGTTATAACATTTTCCGAAGCAATTCCCGACCTAATTTCCACCTCCTACACTCTGCTCTGAGGAGTCGCTGCCTCCTTTGTATCTGTGCAGTGCCGTGTCCCCCTCCCCTTTGATCTCCATGTCTGGTATGTGGGTGCTGTCACTGACATCTGACCTGTCCCCACAGGCTCATGTTTTAAATCCCTGGCCTCCAGAGTCTGCCACTATTTCGAAGGCTATGGAGCCTTTCAGAAGTGGGGCTTGGCTGGGAGGAGTCAGTCACTAGGAGAGAAGCATTGAATCTTACTTCTGGCTCTGGCCTGTGTTCCCCATTTAATGTGTGATAATCAAATGTGAGCAAGCCCCCTGCCGCAAACCCCTACCCCTGTAGACTAAGCCACTCCTTCATCGTGTCCTCTATGCAAGGATAGATTTCAACCCTTTAAAACCATGAGCCGAAATAAACCTTTACCCCACAAAGTGTTCTGCCAGATATTTTCTCGAGAGGCTGTAAGAAGTAACTAGTAAAGGAAATTGGTGCTGAGAAGTGGACTCGTTGTGCAGTTGAATTTGACCATGTACTTTATAGGCCTTTATGACTGAATTGATGGAGGGATATCAAAAAGTTTGGATACATGGACTGTGGAAGCCCTAGAATGTTGTAAGCAGTTTAATGGACCATTGCAGTGGAATTCTGGAAGGCCAGAATGCCAATAGAGTTGACAGGGTTCCAGGTGGATAAAAACATTATCAGACGCTGGACCAGAGGCATTTCTATTGTGCTCGGGTACAGAATCTGTCTACGTTCTGCTCACGTCCTGAAAATCTGAGTAAGGTTCAACTCAAAAATTAGTAGAATAGTTTATCTATCAGAAGGAATTTCAAGACATAATTTTCATGGTAGATATCCTCCCCAAGGCATGGTTGCTGCTTGCTGCATTTATCCACAGCTATGGTGAGAACACAAAACAAGAAGCAGAACAGGAAGATGTGCAAACGCACCCTTTGCCTAGGAAAGGAGCCTGAAAGCAGCTAAAGATGCGGACAAAGCAAAACTGTTAACGAGACTAGTCCCATTAACGAGAAGCTGGTAACTTGGCACCAGACTACAGAAAATGTAGCCCTCAGGGCAAGACTCTACCTACTAAAGGCCCGGGATTTAAAATGCAAACTCATCTGGCAGATTTTCATTTGAAATGATAATGCCTGTTGGGGGGGCGGGGAGGGGGAAGTATCTGAACAAAGAGCATCATGGGAAACAGGAAGCCTAGCTACGAATCAAGCAGGCAGCAGAGCTTTGTATTGGCCACAGGGTGCTAGTTTTGGAGGCATGCAGACAGCAAGAGTTCCTGGATTATGGAAGCGTGTACCAAGATGAAAAAAAAAAAAAAAAAAACTGGCGATTGGGCAATATGAGCAGGATCAGTTGCCTACTAGGAGACCCTGAGAAATCAATACACAGAATTCTGAAGGTGAAGTTTACATAGCAGTGAAGACCCCAGGATACTGAAGATGCGAAGAACATGAGACATTCATTAGTCCTAGGAATCTTCAGGTACTAAGGGAAGCCAACCCAAAAGAGAGAGCGCATGCGTCGCAAATAGCAGGTTGCAAATGGAAGCATTGCAACTCAAGTGCATTGAAAGAGATCATGCGCCACATGACCTGATGTTGGACATGAAACTGTAAGGCTTAATGTCTGCCCCATCTGGTCTTTTCTGCTCATTCTAGACTGCTGTTTCAGACTCAGAGACATAAAACATGGACTTTTATTAGCTGTTTCTTTTTTAACCAAATTAATCGTATTATTTTTTTAAAGACCGATTTATTGTTTATTTTACATGCATGGGTGTTACCTGCATGTGTGCCTGTGTAACATGTATGTGTGTACTGCCCTCAGAGACCAGAAGAGGGCTTTGGATCACCTAGAACTGGAGTTACAGACAGTTGTGAGCTGCCCTGTGGGTACTGGGAATAGAACCTGAGCCTTCTAGAAGAGCAGCCAGTGCTCCTAATCACTGAGCCATCTCTCCAGCCTCCTTGATCATACTGTTTACTAACATCCCTACGGCAGACAATAGTATTCTCCAAGATACGAAGATATGCTCGTCTTAATAAAGGAAGTTTCACTTTGTCTGATTACCAGTACCCAGGGAGTGTATTTTTCTGGCTTCCTTTGCAGGGGAGGGTAACTCTGACATAAAGGTCTCACCAATAGAATTGAACATAATTAAGGAGTACCTTTGCAAGCTTTAAGGAAGAAATCATTGTGACCTCAATTGCAGTTGAAGTCAAGCACATCCCATATTTTCCTTCCTAGTCATTATAAATCAAAATCCTTAGAATAATACATAAGTAACTATCAAAGGTCTCTGAAAAGTGACTAAGAGGAAGAGACAGGAGAACCAAGAAGGAAATGTTTAACTGGACAGCAACTCAGCACCATTACTTATTTGTTGGTTGGGTGGTACTTCTGATACCTCTTGGGTGATACATGCTAAGGTAGCAATCCAGAACTGAACTGCACGAAGCAAGTTTAAGAAATAAGTCTAACATCCCTGACCATAGAACCAAGTGTGACTCATTCAAAAATTAGGCATGTGTTAAAACTCATACAGCGACATTCTTCCAAGGGAAAGAAATTTTACAACATGAAAATTAAGAATACTTGTATAAAAGGAAAAAGAAAATCACTTTCCTTAGACATTACAGGACACTAACATATGACCATGCAGAGGAGAAGGACAATCTAGAAGATAGCCAAGCAAAGGCACATGAAACACATCTGTCCAGTAGAGTCTAGACGTCTGTCTCTGAATTCTAACTTTTATAAACCATCAATTCCACCTCCCCTAATCAAATGTCAAAGTCTTGACAGGTGGACTACCACTGAGCTACATCTGTTCCCACTGAACCCAGGCATAAAACTGTTTAAATTGGGTGAGACCTCATATCTCGCCTTGATAGCAGCAGCTAATAGTGCAAACCAGCCTGATAACATTTTATTTTGATTCAATCATTTAATACATTTGCCCTGAAATTTTAAATATTGATAAAAATCATTAGTTAATACATTGATTGGGACCAAGGAGAGAGCTCTGAGATGTTAGAGATTGCTACTTTGAGAAGAAATTGAAAGAAGAGAAAATGCTTACCAAACATGGAGAACTGATTAAGACTTTTTGAGTAGAATTTCTATCTAAGATGATAGCAATCATTTTAATTGTTAAACAAACCATTAATCCATGTAATTATGTGAAGTCTAGCTTATTTTTCCTCATCTTATCCATAAGACAATAATGCAAAATTTTTCATCAGTGGCTTGATAAAATGCAAATAGACTCTGTCTCTCATATTTCTCTGACATTCTAGTTTTCAGTAAAGCAAATAAGAAATTAATGTAGTCTAACACAACTTGTTCTTAATATTTCTCTGGTCCCCAACTTTACAATAAAAAACTTCCATTTTTCTACTCTATGAGGTACAAAATCTTGCCATGCAACCATTCTATTTTTCACTCACAATACATTATTCAATGAATTACCTGAAATATTCAACACTTCATTTAAAATAGGCTTTGTTTTGAATGGCCTTGTCTAGCTATGGGCTGATGTATTATGAGCATATTTGAGGTAATTGTAGCCAAATTTTGGTTTTCAGTAGGGTAGGAACATTACAAGCAGTTGATTCATAATATTGTCTGTTTACAATGATTCTATTGGGACACAGCCCCATCTTGAGTCTAGGATCATCTGTGCTCAGATTTAATCTTAGTGACAAACTTCACCTGGTAGACAGACATAGATGAAAATGATCAATTCTAAACTCTTGTTTAGTAGTAAGTCAGCCAATGTAAGGTTTTTCTGAGTCTTGTTATGTCCTGCCTTAAAAACAACAAAAACAAACAAACAAAAAAAACAACAACATAGTATTCTGGAATACCTTCTCTTTGATTCTTCAACAATAACTAATAGTGGCTCAGAGATTTGACCTGCCAATTCTCATGTACCACTAAATACATACATAAAGAGATACATGAATAGGGCTAGAGAGATGGCTCAGCCATTAAAGGACAGGCTCACAATCAAAACATGCAAGAGAAGCATAAATAGACATCAACAATACACAAGATGCCTGCCTTCCAAAGCCTTCTTCAAATGAGGCTGAGACTCCGCTCTTGGAGTTCATTTACTCATCACCTCATGTGTCTATTACAGCCTCCTATGTGCCAGGAGCTGGTGAGAATGCTGCAATTTTAGTGGAGACCCAGCTAGACAAAAGCACCTAAAGGGATTTACCTCTACTCAAATAATAACAGTGTGATAGAGGTCAGTGTTATCAGCTAGATAGAAACCAACACTTCAGGGAAAGATATAAGAGAAGCGGATATAACTGTGGATTAAATGACTTTGAAGGGGGTTCAGGAAGGAACTACTGGGAGATGAAAGAGTCACTGATGGAGGCGAAGAAGCAAATTATGTAGATATCTGGGGTTAGTGGGTTTCGTACAACTGGAGCAACAAGTACCAAAGCCTCACAGCAGGAATGTGTTTGGAAAGTTTAACAGATGCTAAGGACAGTATGGCTGGAATTGAATGAAAGGACAAGAGAACTAGTCATGAGAACATTCAGTGATGAGTAAGACACTGAAATAGAAAAAAATCAATTATCAAGAAGGTCTGTGTGGACTTTACTTCACTGGGCGTTTCTGAGAAACTTGATATACTAGTGTATAGAAATACTCTGTCTCCCTTTCTAAGCTATCTGGAGATTGGTTTGTTTGGCTTTTTAGTTTCTGGATATAGAAAACTTTTGCTCAGTAGCTACAAGGTGCCAAGGGACATTGTGAGCAATGAGTAAAATTCTCAAGAACCTTCACTCTTCCGGGAAATAAAAGTTTTAGAGTTCTTTGTAGGGACTTCCATTTTACCCTACGTTGAGAAGGATGAGCATTGTTTTGAGACAAGTAGTGATTGGATCGACTCAGCTTTCAAAGGTTCACTCTGGATACCTTGCAAAATATAGGCTCACCAGACAGATTGGAAAGGAGCAGGGATTAGGAGGACACTTAAACATCCCAGGAAAAGGACAGTGGTCAAGCCAAGACAATTGTGGGGAGATGCATGATATTGACGGGATGTTTTAAAAGTAGAGCCACCACAGGATAGATGTTGAAAGGGGGCTCAGAATGGATCCAAGGTTTCAAATGCCTTGAACTTCCGATTGAAGAGTCGACATTTTTACTTAGCTGCAAACAATGGGGAAGAACACTTGATTGGACAAAGTTCAGAACTTTTATTGTGGATGTTACAACACTGAGAGATTTATTATACATCCAAGTACAGAGATGACTAATAGACATGGCAGGGAAAGTCAGGGATGAAAACAAAAATGTGTAGATTATACAGATTAAAGTTGAAGCTATGAAGCCTCATGACGTCACCAGAGAAATGACAGAAAATAAAAGAGAGAGAGAGAGAGAGAGTCCTAAGCTCAGAGTCCTATGTCCTTGACTACTTTGAGTTAAAGCAAATGAGGGGCAACAGAGAGACAGGATAGAGAGAATATAAGAAGGACAGAAAATGATCAAGAGACATTGCTAAGAAGAGTCAGACAGGGACTGAAGAGTCACTAGGTAGAGTATGTTCCTCAAGCAGTCTTGATGAGGCTACAAAATAACAAATTATGTAATCCAAAGGAGAATTGGGAAGGGAGGGGTTGTGTCAGCAACAACAGACTTCTCCTTTTATAAATTTTGTTCTAAAAGAAAGTATAGCAATAATGAGAGACATATATGGTCAAGGTCAATTTTTATTTTTTTAATGAAGGGGGGAAATCACAATACCACTTCATGATGACTGGAATTATCCAGAAGAGTATGGAAACTGTATGACTTTAGGAACAAACAGAGCATGTTCAGGAATGTTTTCTACAGGGGTAAAGGGATCTTGTAGGTAGTTGTAGGCTTTACTTTTCATGTCTATGTGTGTCTGTATATGTTCTTGCCTGTGCCCCATTTTTCCTAAGTATAACGCCAGGTCCCTCTTTCTGCATTTTCAATTTTCTTTAATGCCATATGTGTTGCTGCTACCCATAAGTAATGTTCAAAGTTTATCCTGAGCTTCCTCCCATGCCGTCTATCCATGCAATTAGGTAAACTACATTTTGATAAGTTTGCAAACTTTGTATTTATGGAACGCCTTCATTGTTTCAGGAGTGTCCTGAGCAGAAAATTCTTCTGCATTCTTGTTAGTCTACATAACAATCAGAGAGATCAGATCGAGAAGGTGAAGAAGGAAGAGGAGGAGGAAGAAGAGGAGGAGGAGAAAAGGGAGAAGAAGAGAAAGAAAAAGAGGAGGAGGAGGAAGACTGGGTGAGGGAATAGCCAAGTATTACAATGCAAGAATGTGAGGAAAACAAACTATAAATATATTCAAGAAGGCTGGGACAAGAGGAAAATTGACACAAGTGAGCTGGATACAAAGTTTGTTGATTTTGAAGACCCAAGATCGGAGTTGTAAGCTCATCTGTAGAGGTACTGTTGCCTGATGAGACATATCTGGTCTCAATTGTGACATTCTTTAAGGATAAGCTGTGTACCGGAAATCACTACATAGATATGAGGTGTGCAAAGCACCGGATACATGCAGAAAAAGGATGGATTTTAGGAGGTTCTTTAAACAGTCTTTATCTAAAACACACAGGCACGAATTCTCCTCCTCCGTAATCTCCCGGCTCTAATTTCACCTCGGTCTGACAAGAACAGGATCATCTCGGCATCAGCCACTTCCACAACTCAAAGCTTGCAATAATGTGAGAAGATAGATACCCAAACTGTCTCAGGTGGTGATGAAGGCAGTGACAGCCACCGTGAAGGGAGGCAGCCTGGCTCATGCAGAGTCGGCTGACAAGTAAGGGTGAGACCTAAACACTGGAATCACAAACTGAGTGCATTTTTTTTTTTCTGTCATGGGGATGAAACCCAGAGTAATCAGCTTGCTAGGCAAGCACTCTACCATTGAATTACTGCTTCAGCCCCTGCTAGCTGAATTCTGAGAAGAAGCCCATTGTGGTAGGCAATATAGGGGGAACAAATGAATGGACAAATAGTCCAGATTGAGTGGGATATAATAAACAAGAAAGGCAGTGGTACTGGAAGACGTCAGATTTCAAAAGTTTTGGCCTTCATATTCTGCAGAAAGGGCCTTCAATGTAAACTTACCCTAATTGTATTTTTAAACTATCACATGGTTGGAGAATGGAGCACACAAGTCAAAGAACGAAAGCAAGAAGAATGTATAAAAGACCACAGTAGCCCCCTTCGAGTCAGAGATGAGAGAGACATGTTCAAAATTAGACATGGTGAGGGTCTTAAGAAGAATGACCCAAGGTATCCTTTGGCTTCTACATATGCAACATACATGTGTGTACATCTACAAACACATAGATGATGATGAGGAGGAGGATGAAAAGAAATAGTGGAGGAGAAGGAAGGAGGAAGACGATGAAGTAGAGAAGGAAGAGAGACTGTGGGAGGTGGATAGGGTATACGGATTTCTTTTCTATTTTACAAGTTAGGCCCAAATGACCTGCTGATGAACTCCTTGTGAAGAGTGAGAGAAGCCAAGGAGAGACGGCAGTGATGTCAAAGCTTTTGGCGTGAGTCACTCAGTTAGGCTGCAATTATAAAGATAGAGAAACAGCGCAAGGGTCATTGGCTTGAGGGAGCCATAAACCCGCAACTCCATTTTGGATTTAATTTGGAAGTAACGATCACACATTCTAGTGTAAACATTTGCTAGTAATTAACTATAATAAATAACACAGCAGACAGTTCTATGGCTTTTACCGTGAACCAAGCAAGTCTCTACGCCCCTTCCAGCCACCACATCAGCATAGATTACATTTAAGTAGTCAGGACCTGGTGAGTTCACGCCTAGTGAAAAGAGGAGGAAGCTATGACATAAGCCTGGAACACACCAGTTAAATTAAGAGACCATTCACGTGCCCCTCTTTACTCCATCTCTAGGTAAAAGTGTAGGCGAAGTTTCTCTGTGTCTTGGCAGCTATTCTCAAATAATCACAAAGAGGCTTAAAATTCCACCTACATCAAAGTCCCCAGTTATTGGTCTTTACATTAGAACTCCAAATCCTAAACTGCTGACATCTGTTCAGACAGCTATTACCTTCCATCTCTCGAGTCTGTCTTCCAAAGTCCCAGACAACAATGAGAAGAATTCATGTAGACAGTAGCTGTACACATAGCCTTTCTGTTTCCTGTTTATCTGTTGTCTCTATGGATGCTTCCCTGGCCTTAGGTGGATGCTGCTTATCTCTATGTGAATGTCCATCAAAACTCTACACGCCAGGAAACAGCCATCACTGATGCACAAATAATTCATCTTCTCTCCATTGGGAAGTACAGGAAGTTGTGAGTTCCTTGAGTGGAGGGTCTCACACCATCAGTTCCAAGGGATACCAAGATCAGAAGGGTGAGAAGTGATCCCAGAGCACATGACCACTGGCCTTGGGAAACAACTCTTGAAGAGTTTCCTTTTATTGCTGCATCAGCAGTGGCATCTACTAGAAAGCCTCATTGCACAAATTCTAATGCCTTGCGTTGTTAGAACTAACTTAGCAGCACTCACACAAGCCATTCTTGACAATGCTTCAATGGGAAGGATGCATTATCTCTTTTTCTCCCTACTATTTTATTATTTGAAGAGATCAGTCTTAGGTTCTATTTATGATCAGTTCCCCAGAGACTTAAAAGAGGGCTTTGATTCTAAAGTATACACATGAATCGTGGGGTTTTTTTCCCCCTGTAGCAGATGATGAAAGGGCAATATTTTTCTTTTATGTTTCAATACTTAGCAGAAGTCCTTCTGAAAATTCTTAAGTAGCAGTTATTATTAATTACAAGTGAAAAGCCAACGTGATCATGTTGGCGGCAAAACTCAGTGTGTTATTTCTTACAGTATACTCCCTTGAATGGGAAAACTCTCCGTTCCTCTCTCTTTCTCCGTTCTTTCTCACTCTCTACTTCCCTCACTCCCCCTCTACCCCACTTTCACCCTCCCTATGCTTCTTTCGTTTCCTCCTCATTTCCAATTCTCAATCCCATTCCTCTGCCGTTTCTCCCTCGGACAGCATGCTCTCTGACCTCATCCCTGGGGTCACACCGCTGGCTTTCTCACTGTGGTAGCTGAGACAAATCCAGTGGGGAAATCATGTTGGAAATGAATCCACAAGCAAGCCTTTAGTTCATCAAGGATATAATATACAAGTCAGAAAATGTCTCATCTAATTCTCTGCCTTCCACCTTATAATCTGCTGTAAAATATTGAATCCCCGATTTTAAATCAGGACCTGAAATGAATCCAAGATGTAGATATTTAAATGGAATGCTCTAGGGACTTTCTCCTCACATATAAAATTAATATCTTGATTTTCTGCCAGTTTTGGGATATGGATTTCAGATATGCTGATGAACTGATTTTTTTAAGGAGCTACAAAAATAAATGGCCGTAGTACCTTTGTTTGGGGGAAACAGCTTCTAATTAGGAAACAGCTTCATTATTATTTATAATGTAGATAAATTAGGTTTATTCTGAGGCTTCCTACTCTAAATATTTCACATACCCTCCTATATATTTTAGTACAAATATAATATCCAGAACCACAACACTTTGTGAGAAAGCAGCTGATTTCCCCTCAATTAAATATTTTAAGCAAATGCAAATTTCAAAGCAGATTTGCAATATTCTGGCATAGTTGTATGTTGGTAGGATGCCCTTGTGGATATGAAATTTCTATTTTGAAGCAATGAATGATCTAGAATCCGAAAGTATGTAGATGCAGAAAGCCGTATGGATAAAAGAGAATGTGTTCACCACCACTAAAACCTCTAAGGGCCTGAGAGCCAAGAGGTGGCTTGGGCATGAGTGGAGAAAGACCAGCATTTCCGATTCAGAAGAAAACCCCAAAAGAAAGCAGAAATTGTATCATAGTCTTATATTTAACTCATTCCACCAATTCTATTTTAATAATAGCTTCTAAACTTCATGACTTTTTTGTTCCTTTTTAAAAATAAGACCTTAGGATTAAAAAAAAATAAAATCGGATAGTCTGTACAGAATCCCCTAAGGAAAATGGCCTATCATCTACAAGCTTCCCGAGAAGAGGAAAGAGTGATAATCACAGGAGAGGCCACCCTGCTCCGCAACACAGCATCCAGCCTAGAGGATCATAGTGCCTTGCTAGCAACTCTCACAGTAGGCCTTTCCCTATGCCACATCCCCAACGGAGTTTTCTGCACTTGGATATCAGGTTCTGGGACAGAAAAGGTCCTGCATATTTGTCTTACATGAGGATTCTGCCTGGCATTTAACCGGTTACTAGACAAACTTGTTAAGTGAAGAAAAAAGAAGCATGCTTAATATCCTTCTGAATAGTACAAAGAAGCTGAGAATGGAGGTACATGAGAATGATAATACAGTAATGTTGATGACAGCAGCATCACTGGCTTCTTGCAAATGCTCGCTCAGCATTATTCCTAACAACGAAGACCCAGGACTCTGCAGCTCATCTGGCTGAGTTTGAAACCAGTTGCTGCCATTTCCTGACTATGTATTTAAGTTCTCTCTCTCTTGCTTGTGCTCGCTCTCTGTCTCTCTCTCTCTCTCTCTCTCTCTCTCTCTCTCTCTCTCTCTCTCTCTCTCTCTCTCTCTCTCTGTGTGTGTCTATAAAGTGAGCAATACAATGTTATTGTACTTCTTGGGAACACTGAGAGAGTTACCAAATGTTTCATTATTACATTGTGCCTCAGTGGGTGTAAAAATGAAGCCTATAACTCAGAGAGCCTTTTACAAATGCTGATGAGTAGATGCTACCATCCTACCCTGTGTGAACTCCACCTCTTGAAGCTCCCCAGACCCATTCTCTTGTCCAGGTCAATCACAGTAAGAAGGGGGTGATCATTCAGATATGGTTTTGAGTGTGTCTCCAGGGCTTCATAATTTGGCAGTTTCCTCTCCCGAGTGATAATAGTATGATACATTAGGATGGGAGATTTTTGGACTGGTGTGCTATGCCCTCACAAGGAATTAAGGAGGTCCTTACGGGAACCATGAATCAATCCTCTCAAGACTGCTGCTATAAAATGAGCCGGACTACTCTTCTGTCTCTTGGTTTCCTGTCTAGTGGCAAAATCTATCACTCTTCCATGGATTCCTAATCACTACAACATGATCTGAAGTGATGTAACGAATAAAGCCCTCTCTAGAGCCAGAATTATGTCCTTAAGTGTTTCAGTCTCCAAATTGTAAGCTAAACAAATTTGTGTTATAGTTAATATTGATTATCAACTTAACAGGATCTAGACTCACCAGGGAGACAGATATCTGGGCATGCCAGTGAGGAATCTTCTGGATTATGTTCGATTCTGAGCGTGCCTGTAAAGGATTATCCAGATTAACACAACCCACCTTAAATGTGGGGGAGACCATTTCATGGGCTGGAGTCCTGGAATGAATGAAAAGAATAAAGGAAGTTGAGTGCTAACATTGATTTCTTTGATTCCTGACTGCATATATAATGTTGCCAGCCATCTCAAGTTCTTCCTGCTGTGACATCCCTTACCATAATGAACTGTATCCAAAATAAGCCCCCTTTTCCCTAACTTACTGTTGTTGGGTATTTTTTATCTTTATATATTTATTTTATATTTCAATGGGAAAAGTAACTACTGTAGCATGTTTTTTTTATAAGTGCACAGTTTTAGGTATTTAATTATAGAAGTGAAAATCAGACATTTCTGGACTACATCAAAGTGTATCTGAATCCATGCATTATGATGGTCTTCATTATGGTTCAGTGGCTTCAAGGTAGGTTTTCACCAACTATTAACCACTACCATAGCTCTGACCCAATGAAGATCCAGAACAGACACCTAGCTGGTATGAGTGAGGCTTGAACACACAATGAAAACTGAATCAGATATTGAAAAGCAAAATCTGGTATGAAATTCCAGCTTGCCGGCATGAAGCAAGCAAGATGTTACAGGCCCTTATTGGAAGGAAATGCTCTTCCAAAAGATTTTACACATATCTCCCTAGACTTGAAAATTGGCTAGAAGTATGTTAATTATATGACCAACAAGGTTCCAATTAACTAATAAGCCAATAAGTGATTTAAGGAATCTACATGCTTTGATGGGATTTGATAAATTAAAAGCAGAAAAGTCTGAAAGGTAGTTATTTCTTAGCCAATTAGGGAAAAAGACAAGAGTGGATTAGTGAAGCTTCCGAAGTGTGGAATACACATTTCCGTACTGTTAAATCTTAAGCAAGATGTCTTGGTTCAGGCTAAAATGGAGTGTGTCCTGTGGCTGGTGCAATGTTTCCAATCTCTTGAGCTATGTATTCTTCAAATGTCATTATGTTGGGCTCTAATAACTTCCAATATCCAGACCCAGATCTATATCCAGACAGTAGATGAGCATCTTATGACAAATACAAAGCTTATGAAGATAATCCAGGAAGACATTCATGTCCTGGCTTTGCATTGACTAGCACAGAACAATTTTCAAGTGCTCTGCATCACAATTCCCAAAATAATGAAGGCGTGACTTCATAGTGACATGATGCAGATTAAATTAGATGATGCGTGTAATGCTTAATACAAAGGAGCATGCATCCCTGGGGAATGTACCTGGAATTTTCAGGTTCTTCATCTGTCAGTAGTCATTACAGTGAATTTAGATGCTACAGATTAACAATTCCACTATACACGTGGAAAATTAATTTCTGACACGTTTTGCAAATTACTAAAATGTACCCCTCTCAATAAGAAGAGGACACAGCATTTGAACTTATGACTTCCTGATTTTGCAATACTCCCAAGTCGGTTGCTCTGGGATCGAGGGGGATAGTATTTTTTCATGACATAGAAAGAGGAGGAGCTAATTTAATGCTTATCATACAATTCCCCTTTGTTTCTGTGTCCTGCCACTATGGATCCCCAAGAGCCCTTATTCCAAATGTGCTCTTCCTTTTCCCTGATGAACAATTAAGACTTTTCCTGTTGGCAGTGCCATAGCACAAATAGCATCACTCATTCAGGTCAGCATCTCATAAGGAATAAGTCCTTTTTTCCCCTCACCAAGCCTTTATTAATATCTATTTTATATTGACCTCCATTCTAACTGGGAATAGAGCGAGTGACGACATGAGATGGTGTCCGTCCCCATGATGCTTATGTTGTAGTGAAACAAACAGATAGTTAATAGCACATATTTATGGGATGTACATCAGTCAATATCTAGTAGGGAACAGATGACTCACTCAAGATGTTTAACCAGAGAGGGTTTAATGAAAGGGGCTATTGACAAAGGTGTGAGAAGAATAAGATACCCAACCAAAGGTGGTAAAACAGTCAGAGACAGCAGGTTGGCTACAGAGGAGTCTAATGTTGCTGAACCGACAGCAATTTGAAGAGGATACAGAAGAGAATCTAATTCCTCTGCCTTCAGCCTCCCCTCATTGTCTCTCATTGCCCACGTCCAATCAAAAGTCGAGGGAAAGGAAGCCTGGGTGAGGGCAACTTCTTGTTGTTATTTTAAACCATTAAACATGGAAGTTGCTTATGACTAGCCATCAATAACTGATGGTATAGAAACCCTTCAGTTTGAATGAAATACACCAGACAAGTGGTTATCCATTTTGGCTACTATAGTGTTTTTAAAAATTCAAATATGGTGGCTTAAAAAAAATACATACTTACAATCTCGTTATTTCTATGAGTCAGAAGCACGGTTAGCTAGAATTTGCACAGAATTTCATGAGACTATATATCATCAAGGTGACTCTTTAATTGTCTGACCTTTATTCTCGTCTGGAGGCTCAATTGGGAATGAATACACTCTCAAGCTCATTTAGCTGCTAGCAGAGTGCATTTCTTTGTGGTTGCATGACTGCAGGCCTTAACCCTTTGTGGCCTTTCAGCTAAGCAGTGGTTCTCAACCTGCACGTCATGATACCTTTGGGTGTCACATATCAGATATTTATATTATAATAGTAGAAATTATAGTTATGAAGTAGCAATGAAATAATTTTAGGGCTGGGGGGTCACCACAACATGAGGAACTGTATTAAAGGGTCTCAGCATTAGGAAGGTTGAGAATCACTGAGCTAAAGGCTTCCCTGAAGTCTTCAAGGTTACCTTCAGTTTCCAGGAACCACCCACAGTCCCTAAGGGCCATGAGTGTTAATTAGCTTTCTGTCACCGTGACAGGGACCAGCGAGAAAAACAACCTACAAGGAGAAAAATATGATTTTAAATTATTATTTCAAAAGTTGCCTCCTGTCATCAATTGGCTCCTTTGTTTGGAGACCTCTGGTAAGGCAGACTATCATAGCAAGGAGTATATGGTAGAGAAAAGCTGCTCATTTCATGGAGGCCAGGAAGCAGCGAGAAAGGAAAGAGTTGGAGGTCTCAAGGTCACACTTCCCAATAACCTAGCTTCTGCTAGGCCATGTTTCCTAAAACTTCTACTAGCACTATGACCAGCTAGTGACCATGCATTCAGACCTTTGGGGCACATTAAGCTCAAATGGTAATGCCACCTCAAGCTCACTGGACCGCTTTAGCAAGCCTACTTACTTCATCAGGCCAAGAAGGGGCACTTCCTAGTCCAGTTTCCCAAGTGCCACACACCACACATATCAATGCGGCCATGGGGAGGCCATCAGGGCAGCTTTTTCCATTCTAGTACAATCAAATCAGGGGGTGATATCTCACCACCCTTACCCTACGGCTTTGGAGTAAGTTACAGGTACCTACTACACTAAGAGAGTATAATTATATATAAATGCCAGAAGATGAGGGAACATAGTGTGTCACATTTTATCTTGGAATCACTTAGAGATTTATTTTTTAACATCCTGATACCTAGTTTTACTCACCAGGGATTCTTATTTAACTGATTTTGGATAAGACCTGGACATCACAATTTTTAAAATCTCTCTTGGTATTCCTGAGGTGTAACTGAGGTTAGCAATTAGTGGTCTGCATTAGTACATGTGAATCACCTAGGAGGTTCTTGTTAAAATTTGATCTCCAATTTAGAAGGTTTGGGCTAGGGTCTGAGACCTGATGTTAGCATACACTGTTGGTTGCAAAGAGTGTTTGGTATAGCATGAGAGTAGATTTGGAGTGAGCCAGAGAATACTCTCCTTTTAGAAGGCTGTAGAAATAAAGGAGACAGAAAACAAGACTGAACAGAGGTGGTCAGTACAATAAGATAAGCAGGAAAGACGGGTCCTGAAACCTAAGTGGAGAAAATGATGCTGCATAATTGTCAAATGATGCTGAGAGTCGAGCAGGATGATAAATGACCAAGAACAATAGTCTTCACCGGTAATTCTAAGCATGGTAGCTACAGAGGCTGGGGAAAGCAAAGCATTTCCTATTAGAATCAAATGGGACTGTGAAGAGAGAAACTGGACAAAAGAATGTAATTAATTTTCTCAGGAAATTGTTGTGTAAAAGGGAACAGAGAAATAAATAGTGGAAGCTGGGGTGCAAGCTGACTCAAGAGAGAGTTGTTTTGTTTCCTTGGGCCTTCTTCTTAGAGGTAAAATAAAGCAGATAGTTTGTAGAGTGGTAGAAACTATCTACTAAAAATGAGGAAATAATGAAGCCAAGAGGAAGCAGCTTGTGGCTAGAGCAATGACCTCCAGGGAGTGGAAATGGATGTGATCTTTGTTCAGGAGAAGAAGGGCATGGACTAGATGTGAGCCCAAACCACTCAATGAGATCTAGAAGGAAGACTGAGTATGCGGCAGCAAGTACGTTGGGTGGGAAACTTGGAGGCTGGAAGCATGTCTGAGAAATCTGACTGCTTCTGCTTTCTCAGTGTCAAGATCAGCTCAGATCAGAAAAGGCCAGAGGAAGGGTGTCGGAAGTGGGCCAAGGACCAAGGTGGTATTAAAGGGGCCCCTCAAACTCATTGGCAAGCAAATTATTTGGAGGTATTCTTAAAATGGGGGTTCTTCTTCAGAAAGTCTGGGAGAGAGCCTGACATTCTACATTTCAATCCAACCCGAGGAAATGCAGATGCTTTGGTCCGAGGTCCATTCTTTGAGCGACAAGGTTCTCAACAGGGATTCTGCCATCATTGTGGTAGCAAAGGGGAGAGGAAGGAACGCCATGGACTGGGGCAGGAGAGGTGGTAAAAAATGGCAAGAATCAGAGTCAAGTGATATCAAGAAATAAACTCCAAAGGCCATGTCAGAATGGGAATAGCTTTGGACATTCTGTTGGAAGATGGGCTGAAATGAGGTGGGGATAGAGTGTGAGTTTGGTTCCAGATATGTTTTTGTGACACTGCTTTGACACGTTTTACTAGAGACACTGAACAGCCAAGGGAATAGGAGACTTGAGAGGCCTGGACTGGAGGCTGGCTGCGGTATGTTATTGGTAAGTGGCTGCTCTCTTAAGGTCTCCATGGGAAAGTAATTTGTTCCCTTGTTTATTTTGTTTGTAGACAAGCCTCTCTAATTGCAGCCCGATCTGTTTTTCAGAACCGCACTGAGTCTCCCAGTTTGGAGACCAAAGGGCTGGACCAAAATTCCCCTCAGCTGAGAGCCTGGGCTACTCCTTGCCTAGAACTTCTCTATGACCACAGGCTGCAGATGGGGCAGAGAGAGGTCATGCTGCAGCTAAGCATCAGCCCCCCTTGACCTTCAGTCCAGCCTGCCTCTACTGATCAGCCTGTACCGTAGTTCCTCGTACCTAGATGTCAGATCCTTCTCTTATCTAAATCCAGCGTGCCATCTGGGAACCTTGCTTGTCCTCATATAATTGCTTTACTTTGTTTGATTGTTTGATTACTTGTTTGATTGATTGATTGATTGATTTTTTTTTAACCTGAGAACATTCTGTTTCCTGAAATTAGAACCTTGGTAGACACCATTCTTTTCACTTCCCATTGACTATCCTCCTGACCTACTCTCCCTCCCTATCTGCTCACAAAATGAAAGTATGGTTGCAAGGTGGAAAAAGCACCCCGCCAACTTTGTAAAGCCGAGAGTGTAGAACTTCCTGCAAGTCGGGACTAGCTGAAACCACTGGGATCAGATTTCGCGTAGAACTGTTTTAATTCCCAAGCTTAGGTTTGAAAAATGAAGCACAAAGATGGATCAGCACAGTCTTATAGCAGATTCTATTCCAAACAAAACTCTGAAAGTAGGCTTGCCCAACCGAATGCACAGGTCTTACTCTGCATGTTCACCATTTGTCTAAAGTTTTAGCTGCGCGGTTCGCCCTTCATTTATTAGTAAGTCTAGCAGTTCGGTTGTTGAAGTTCTAATTGCCCGAACACTGGGCTAGGGACTTTAAGACATTGTAGACTTGGAAGTAACTCTGTTTTGCAGCCTAGGAACGCAAGGATGGACTGGAGGCAGGCTTTCGTGAGTCACCTGCCAAAGACTATTCTTTCCGTGACTCACTGGAGGACAGTCACCTAGGGGAAGAAAAAGACTCTCATGATTCAGCAAGCTAGCTCCCCGGAGAATGTTCTGGTGACATTGTGCCTGTCCAGCCCCACTCTTGGGAGGGCACTGGTGACCTGGAAGCCCTTCCAAATCAGAAAGTCAGAATGGAAACCACAGTCCTGATGACTGCCTTCTCCTCTGAACCCTGCTCTCCCAACCCCTTCACAGTTCTGTAAGCAGCCTATTGCCTCAGCAAGGCATTCCTTTTCTTCTTAGGTTGCCAGAGTCAATTTCTGTGGCTTGCATCAAGGAAATCTCAAGTGATTCCACAGCTTTGGGGCAATATCTGAAAGGATTTTTTTTTCCTGAGGAGAATGTGGTTATACGCAGAAAGCTAAACTAAGACCCAAAGATGAAAATCAGGATTTCCAGTCAACATGGTTAAAAAAATTTCCAACACCCTGAGCATGCCGGGATTGTAAAGGACTGGATGAGTCAACGTTCAGTATATAAGTTCTCATAGGTGCACGATGACCAGCCAACACCAACAGGATCTGGCTGGGAAACATACTGGGTTGGATTCTTCATAATGCTTTAAAATAAAGAAAGGCTTCTCTCAAGTAAAATTTGAACTAAAAATAGAACACCTCAAGGTTGAGCCACTATGGCACTGCTGTTGTAGCATAAGTACCCAAGCAGGTCCCGGCCAGGAGTTCACATGTGATCTAGAAAAAAGCCTAGGACTCCTTGAGGCATAGTTTAAAAATCACCAGACCCAGAATACCTAATATCTATGGCAGACTTTCCAAGGGCCAGACATTGCTAACTACTGTTCAAGTGTCTATCTCATTTAATCCTTAGAACCTTAAGAAGGAAGTACTGCTTCCATCACTAGGAGAGAAAGGAAGCCCGGGATCTACTCAAGGTCATGCAGCCGGAAAACAGAAGACCTGAGGTTCAAACACACGAGGTCTGATTGCTGAGCCTGCAGCACTCTGCAGTTTTGTTTGGTGGGATCCGATGATTAGATGGAATCTGGCTGGCAGCACTTAGAGTTCTGGTAGGCTTCTGTGTTCCCCATCCTTCCTTTCCTATCCCGTTGATTTAAGCTTTTCTGCGACAGCAGCCAGTGGAATGGATTGAATTTGTTTTCCATGAACCTCAGTTCACAGCTTTCCCTTTAACTGTTCTGGTTTTTTTTTTTTTTTTTCCATCCCGATTTTTCTAAGCGATGGTTGGCATTCCTCTCTGAACTACTTGCTTAAGGCATGCGATCTTAGGGCAGCTATAAAGGGCTGTTATCTGCCAGGGTCTGTGTCCACTCCATCATTCTGGGCTCACTGCGCCTTCTTTATCATCTCACAGCAAAATAGATGGAGAGCAGGAGGCTTGGCTTGTGCCTGGCCAGACTTCTTTAAGCAAGCGAAGATGGAAGTTCCTGTGATGTTGCAGCCTGGGAGGGAGGCTGGCAGTGGAGAAACGGAAGGGTCTGGGCATTAATTGTCTCCGTGTTCACTGTGACCTTTCTTGCTGTCACGGAGCGTCAGGCAGGTAGGTTTGAGCCAGCAGGAGCAGGCTGACCTAATCAAGCGCTGTGCTGTCTGGAACACTCCGAGGAAAGTCACCAACTGCGGCTGGTTGGGGGTCAGGGGCCAGTATGAGTCTTATCTCTGTCACCCTTTCTTCTCAGCTCTATATGACTCTCAGTTCCTCTTAGCTGTTAGAGCTACTGGGTTCTTCTCTATCCCCAGACAAGAAAGTAGATTCAGATCCTAGAGGTCCACACTGTATGGACCAGACTCTGTGTTAGGAGCCAGAATTAGAAAAGGGCACAGAAGTTCCTCCCTTAGCCCCCTCGCAACATGCGTGGCTCCTTCTGCCTCGCCCTGGTCACCCTCTGTCTTCACCACCACCACCTGCAGGCTGTCACCGCCTCTGCTTTTTTTCCGAGGTGCCCCGGAACACTGTTTGTCTAACGTCCCCTGCGAACTCCTGAGGCGTGGGCTGTTATTTCATATTTTATGAAGAGCTGTGTAAGTTCAGCATTCCATAAATATGAGATGGTGAATAGCAAATTTCCCCCATACCGAAGCCATTTCATTTTCCTCAGCAAAACGGCACTTTTACTTCCACGCACAAGGCCCAACGAGGGAAATTTCTCCATTGCTCAGACAGCTAAAAAAATGTGATCGCATTTTCCCCCCCCACAGCTAATGTGCTCTTATGTATAAAACTTAAATTTGAAAGTCTGAGCAGATGGTCTCTAAAGCTCTTGTTTTCCCCTCCGAATTTAATTTCTTCCTGCTTATAGTGGGATTAAGAAAATCATTTGAAAAGAGACAATGAAATGTTTCTGTAAATTGTAACGGTCATCGTCTTGATGGTCGATCTCAACTCAAGGTATCATAGAGGGGAGACTGGACATTTGGATATTGGGTTAGGGTTCTTACCTTCCCTGTCCACAACAGGAGTCAACACAGCCAAGCCTGGCGAGCTGGGCCCTGCTCATCCTTACCTAGAGACTAGATTGAAGTTCATAAGGTCCGAGGACAAAATGACCTGAGTGAGCTAGCTGTATACAAGAAATGAGCAGATGAGACGCTTGCCTCTTGCGCCAAACATCATTTTCAGGGGCTGTACGGGCTTTTTGCTGCATTTCACGCAGAACCATTAATGAGCTAATTATCTTTTCGCAAAAGGAGGCCCACAGGACTTCAACTTAGCAGTACTCCGTTGCTCATCAGCTTGGGGATAACATGTAATGAAATTATGTCCTATTAAAAATGACTGTAATTCAGAGTCTTCCCTAACTTTGGGAGGGCTTCCAATACGGGTAGAATAAAGATGGATGCAATGTGGCTTTTGGTTTACATAAGTATCCCTGGGAAGTCAAACAGAGACTGGGCTTCCCACCTTCCCTTGCAGACATTTACTATATTTAAAGGCATCTGTCCATAGAAAGGTTCAATCAGACAACAAAATGTAGGCACGGATACCATCTTTTTGCCCCAGCCCTATCCTACAAACAAATTGAATACGTAGACATCAGCTCACCTTTAAAATTTGCAGGACTCAAGAGTGAGACTACAAATATAAGCCTACCTCCTAAATGCCCATATCTTTTATAGTTGTATGTGATTTGAAAAAATAATTTTGTTTGCATAGTCCCCACCTTGGTCCAGAAAATTGAAGGCTGCGTTTAAATTTAGAACCTGAGGCTCATCAGAAGGCTGTTCCTGAAGAATAACTGCACGGGGCATGCTAGCATCCAGCCTCCTGTAGACCCACCTTCTCTTCTGATCCCAGCCTCGCCTGGAATGGTGAAGATCATCTGGCATTCATGGTACACAAATTTCTAGGCTCACATTTTCGGGCTGACTTGTCACCCTCCAGCTCCCATGCTGAGGACTAAACCCAGGGCCTTGCACATGCTAGGCAAATAACCTACCACTTAGCTACATCCCCGGTCCCAGGTTCACATGTCCCAACTCAAGCTCTACTCTTCCTTGCAAAGAGTTGTTCCTTTACCTCCTCAAACTCCAAGGACATAACTCCCCATTGTAATCTTCCTTTGCAAGAACAGGAATGGACCCCTTCCCCTGGAGAAAGCCCATTCAGGATTTGTAGGTGGACTCGGGGTAGGAGATTCCAAGGTCACCATCTGGAGGAATATGATTTAGAGGGTGTCGACCAGGGAGATGCACCTAGAGATGTTTATCTGCACCATGTCATATTCAGAGTCATCTATTAGTTTGTTAAACCTTGAGACTCTTCACTCTAATAGTAAGATTATAGCCATTTGTGGGCCAGGGCAGGGGCACCTCGAAGGGCAAGACAGGTTCTTACCATAGCATTATAAACCAGGCCAACATGTACCTGTCACATGAGCGTGTGCTAGGTATCAACAAGAAGACGGGGAAGATGTTCTATCAAGTATCATAAGGAAGCCAGCATCTCCAGATTTGTTCCCTGCTCCCAAGAGTTTATAGCCTAGTTGGGAAGACCACCGTGAGAAGTGAGCTACAAAGATGAAAACTGCAGAGACAAGTAAAAAGTGGAAGCCAAAGCAACGGTTAGCCCTTCCGTAGACGTAACTGGGTGCTAAGAAACAATAAGTGAAACAGTCTTCCTGGACCACGTACATAAAACGTCCTGCAGCTTTTCTAAGTCAGCTGTCATGGCACTTCTTGAAAGAAGATCGCCTTTATCCAATGGAACATTCTGGAAATGAACAGGTTAACATTTTGGCTTCCATCCCTGAGCAAATCTAATGCGAACAGGATTAGGGGAAGAAAGGTTTAGTTCCCAGTTCTGCACACTGTGTGCCAACCCATCTGCCCACATGAACGTCAATTTAAAAGTGAAGCCAACCACACACCAGCCCCATCCTCACCTGTCCTGCTGATGACTCCTAGCAAGGGAGGCAAAGAAAACCCACAACGTGGTCTGGAAAATTGAGCCCCTGTGCAGTTTCCAGTCATGTGTGTGCTTGGAGGCACACCGCCAACAAAGCCATCAATCTGGCAGTTCTTTAACGTTGACCCAGTATATATTTGCTAGGCCATTTACGCCATCTGCCATGCAAATGCCCATTTAAGAAATAGCATGGAGTTGAGGGAATACTGGGGTTAAAATGCCATTTAGCAGGAATGTACCAGCTCCAGTAGCAATTGTCCAGAGGAGAACAAAGAGCTGGGAGAGCCAAGGGCAATAAAAAGAGAACAGAAGTTCCTGAGAGAGCAAGGCTCTTAACGTTCCTTTCTCTTGACTCCAGGCTTATTCCTTCATGGTACTCTTACAGATATAAGCCTTAACTAAAAAGACCCCCTTTGTATGATTGCACTGAATTCAAACACTCATTCTAGTTAGCTGGCTATGCAACTGGGGGAGCTAAAGTAAGCTAAAGGGTAGAATTGTGGGATTATATTTTTCTCCTAAAAATATGCTGTATGTGATAAGATTATATATGAGCTTATGTAGTAATTTATATATAAATATAATTCTTAGGGGGAAAGCAGCACCCATAATAATTCCATCGTCATGAAGTTTTTCTCTTACGTCTCAGAGCATCGCCTTCCAGTTCTGGCCTATATATGAGCAATACTGTCACTGTGTGCTAAGTCCTTACTGCAATATGTTGGGTATTAGCCTCTGATTGTATATTTTGCTAATGTTTATAACGACGCTAAAAGGCTGAGATTTTCTTCCAGTTTTATAGATGCAATAAACAAGACTCAAAGAAGTATTATTTTGATAGTCCAAGAAACAGAGCTTGTAAACAAAAGACACAGACTCAAATTGGTTTGTTCTCTTCAAATATCTACGCTCTCAGCACTGTGGCCATGCTTAAGGGCGCACACACTCATTTGTTATGGCCGACATGGAACAATACAAATTGGTTTTGGCTTTGCTTTCTTCATCTAACAGAAAGCCATATTTTTCATACTTTAATTTTTTTGCACTTATCGCCTTTAAGAGATGAATAAATATCTACAGATTGGTATTAATTTATTAAGCACTATATTTAAGCACCTCATATTTCATACTCACACTTCCTTATTTGGAGCTAATGCTGTAATGACCTTATTGGTTCACAGAGGATGTTTTGCTTCTGTGGTTCTATTTCCTTAGGACTCCTTTCCAGCAATAGACTCCAAGGTCAAGAATGTGTTCTTTTCTATAATATTGCAACACTGGGTACATTTGTCACTGATTTTTCAAAAGCATCCCATTCGAAGACCACTACTTATGCTTATAGTCATAACGAACACACCAACATTAGATGTGTTCTTAAGCTTTTCTTTTCTGCTTCATTTGATTTTAAGTGACCCTGCAAGTTTGCTTTGGTCTGCATGTTTTACTCCAAAAGTAACAATAGGTGTCCCCTATCTACGTGGTACTGCCCTTACATTGTCTCATCCAGCTGTTCCCTCCCTTGCCCATCTGCCTCAAAGTGCCTGTGCAAATATAGATGCAATCTTTATGTGGATTAACCCTCCGCCTCCTTTTCTTTATTCTTGAGGAAATGCCTGACGAGGGGATGTTAGGTTGACACATAAAATTCTCTCCAGAAGCTGCCCGAAACCAGAATAAGCAGAAGGTGGTAATGTGAACAAACAATTCAGGAATGTGGATGCAAATATCAAAAGCAACAATGGAAGAGCTTTTTGCAGCTTTGGCGCTGCATGCATGTTTGAGGGACAGTGCAAGGTGCCACTCTTCCTCAGAAATCACCTGTAACTATTTGCCTGTTCTGTGTGACCCTTACCACTGATGTAGAAAGAAAAAGAAATGAATTTCTAGCTTCTTGGTAAACGGATTGAACAGCATAATGTCTTATCCTCCTGCTTGAGAAAAATATTCCAATTAAGCATTCTTCGCCCCAAAATTAATTTACATTTCTCAGCTCCTTCCCATTGCTCTCAGCCATAGGACGCTGAGAGACAGAGAGTAAACCTGGCCAAATTGTGAGCAAGGTTGCTCTCAGAGTCGTGTCTTTCTGATTCCAGATTCTCATTATTTCCTTTTTAAAAAGGTATTTTGCATAGGTTTAATTAGAGCTCCTGCACAGCAGTAGGGATCCAGAGCAGAAGGGGGTCTCTCTCCAGAGAAAATTTGATGCTCATTAACAAAGGAAAATGGATTAATTTAACTTCAGGAACCCCAGATTCAAATGCGTGTGAACACTGAGCTGTCATTTCACTTGCCCATAGAAGGGGAAAAATGTCCCAAGAGAAGTCATTTTCCTAAGTCTGAGCTAATGTTTTATCCGAGTCCACCTCGGGTGGGTGCTCACCCTGCTCCACTTCAGGAACCTTGGACACGCTGAACTTGGCCTCAGTTTTCTGATCTGTAGACTGGAGATAATGGTAACCCCACCTTATGGGGCTCTTTATGAGAATTTCATGAGTAAATACATTTGGAGGGTGTAGAACCACTGCTTGCCATGCAGTATGAACTCAGCACACATTTCTCATGGGGATAATCCTTACTATTATTCTCATTTGGACAGTTTGCCCTAGAGTTCAGGGAACCTTGTCCATGATCAGGCAGCAGGGGAGGAGAAATCCCGCATTCTCAGATGCTGCCTTCGGCTCTGCTACTTATCAGCTGGGCAACTCCACCCAAGACACAAGTTTCTTTATTTATCTGTTGGATTCTAAAATTTAGTTCTTGAGGCTGACTGGAAAGATGAAAGAAGATGAAAATTTGCTTTTCTCTTTTTTTGCCACGGAGGGGTTGCTCTAACGACTAACGAAGGCACAGACTACTGAAGGATCAGGGCCAGTTGTAGGTGATGGGTGGCTGAGCATTGTCTACAGGGAAGGCCACCAAGCACGTGTTTGCTGCTTCACACACAACCATTGCAAAGCCAGGTGTTGTGCTGAGAGATGAATCGGGTCACTGCCCTTGAGGAGCTTAGTGCAGAGAAGCAAGGCAAACAATTACAATACTGTGTTAGACTACGAAATCAAGAATAGAGCTACCAAAGGAAGAGGTACCTTCGATGTGGGAAAGCTGCTTAGCAGGAAGATTTATTAGTAATGTATTGCTAGAGATAGATGGATTGCTGAATTTGAGACAACCCTGGTCTACAGAGCGAGTTCCAGGACAGCCAGAGCTACACAGAGAAACTCTGTGTCTCAAAAGAAAATAAAGGCTTAGGAAACTATTGCTGTGTAAGAAATCTCTGTGAAACGTGGTAGTTACATGCATCACATGCTGACAACTTCACTGTTTCAATGGGGCAAAATCTACGAGTGGCTCAGCAGGGGTCTTCTATTACAGTTTCTTGGAATGGTATGACTAAGGTAGTGGCCCATGTATTTGGTGTCATCTAAAAGTTACGCTAGAGATGTGTCCCTGTGGGCACTTAGGGTTTCTGGAAAATCACGTCATGGTATATACTACTAGGTTTGAGGTCTCACTTGCCCAGCTCTCACGTCATTTACACATGGGCTTCTGCATCCTGGAAATTTGCCTCATCACAGCATGCTAGCTGAGAAAACAGGAGTTAGTGCCTGCTCGCAAGACAGGCATCTCAATGGTTTGCAACCAGCAAGAATTAATCTTCATCAGATTGATTAGACTAAGAAATGCCAAGGGCGTTAGGGAGGCAGGCCTCTGGTGTGCCTTAGAAGTCATGTCTAGAAAGGATTAACTGAGGGAGAAGATATACCCTGAAAGTGAGGGGCACCGACTTCTGGGCTGGGGTTCTGGACTGAGTAAAATGAGAAAAGAAGGAAAAGTGGAACCCTGGAGCTCCTCTTTCTCAGCTTTCTGCTTCCTGATCCCCTGCCCAGATGTGAGACGTGAGTAAGCAACTTCATACTCCTGCCATTCCTGCTGATCTACTTCTGCCACACGCCTTCCGTGTCATGACCACCTGCCTATACTGTCCAGCGGCGAGCCCGAGTAAATCTTTCCTCCCGTAAATGGTGTCTTGTCAGGTATTAGATCATGCAAGGAGAACATTAACTACTACCTCTCTTTATAGTGGAAGTGACTCTTGCCAATGTTTGGCAGATCGCTAAGTCTGGCTCATTCTCAAAAGGAAATTATGGGAAGATGTGGACAATAGAAAGCAGGGATGACAAGGGCCATCTTAGAAGTCATTCATTCCCCCTCAAGAACCCTGATCTGATCCTTAAAGCAGAAGATAGTACCAGTCTTCTGGGACACAGGCAGAGCACGTCGAGAAGACAGGGCAAGAAAGAAAGAAGCGAAGAGGAGATACACAGCTGCCTTGTTTCTCAAGGCGTGCTGTCTCTTACGGAAAGAATAAGGGAGAGAAGATGGGCTTCAAGTAATGGGAAGAAATGAGAAAATTGATACAGATTAAGGTATCATCGAGGTGATTTTCACAGGGAAAAACAAAGCCCATCAAACCGTGCCTGGAGAGTGGTTTGACAGCCACACTGCTGATGAGGGTTATTTTCCTAAATTCACTTTGAATTGGGGAGTGGATGAGAGGTCAGACTGACAAAGGTAAGCAACACTTGGGGGTTGACAGCTGAAACCCTGTGGCACGGTCTGTTACCCTGGCATTTTCCTTTTCATTTATTTTTCACTTAACAGACCCTCCCTTTAAGGCTACACGACGGCCATTTCATTACTTAATTAAGCAATCGCTCAGTGTCAGAGTTTGCAACTTCCTGTCCCTTTTAGTTGTAATGCGCCTTTTCTTCTTCACTTAAATTTTCTATACAATATAGTTTGACTATATTCTTTCCCCTCCCCCAGCTCCTCCCAGATCTTTCCCACCCCTCTACCCACCCAACTTCATTCTCTCTCTCTCTCAAAAAAAAAAAAAAAAAAAAAACAACTAAAATCAAAACAGTATACAAGAAAGTATCTAGTCTTTTTAAGCCATCTATTCCTGGGCACGGGGCTTGTCCTGGAGTATAGCTGATGCACCTAGGGACACCCATTTTCCTCCCTTAGCAGATGACTCTTACAAGTAGCTTCTTAGTTATGTCTAGGACTGGTGTCCTCTTCTCCTTCACCAGGCTGGAATTTTGTCAGGTTTAAACTTACATGGATCTTGTGCATGCTGTCACAGTCCTTGTGAGTTCATCTTGCAGAACACCTATTGTATCTGGAAGATGTTGTGTTATTGTTAGCATATGTTAATTACACATAAAATGGGCTTCACTACAACATTTTCTGATGTTAATGTACCCTGTGCTTTCATGTCCTTGTTCTTTCCCATTATGACTGTAAAAGGTAATAATCATACTAGTAATGACTGATAAAAGAGTCACTACCATTTTATTAAATATGTTACCCTGCAGTCCCATCACTACCCCTTACTCCAAGTGGAAAAAACAAACACGCCAAACAGTTTCAGTTGCTATAATAGCCCTTTCAACTGAACTTTTGACCAATCTCCTCTGCCTCTTTACGCTCCTTGTTATAAAATGGAAATAGCAAGGACCCACCACCCTATCATTTCCAGCTGTTATCTAAGGAGGGAAACTCATCAAGGCAACTTTAAATGTATCAATTATTCATATAAAATATACGAGAAAACAATTCATTGCAAACATGGTCACCCAGTATACTACACAAAACACAGCAGAAAAAGAAGACTAGAACCTATTCCTTAAACTTGAGTGTCTCAAATGAGTTGGAAAGCAAGACACAGCCTTAAAATACAGTGTCCCAGTATGTGACACTGCAAATTAGGGACAAAAGCCATTGAGGCTATTGATAAATTCCTCACATTGTATCAAAAATAGCCATTCTGTTTTAGTAAAATCACACAATGGTATTCTGAAATACTAGTGCGTGTGCGTGCGTGCGTGCGTGCATGCGTGCGTGTGTGCATGCATGCGTGCGTGCGTGCGTGTGTGTGTGTGTGTGTGTGTGTGTGTGTGTGTCTGTGTCTGTGTCTGTGTCTGTGTGTCTGTGTCTGTGTCTGTGTGTTTAATGTATAGTGGGTAAGCATGTGGACCCTGGAGCTGGCTTGGCTGAGTTCAGATCCTAACTCTGACATTAGCTGTGAGTGGCAACATGAGTTACTTAGTCATACTGTACCTACAGTTGCCTCGTCTAGAAAATACAAGTACCTATGCCATGGGAGTATAACAAGTGCAGTACAAACAATTAACACAAATGAAATCTTCATTAATGAAGTTTTAATTGCCCCCCCCCATTATTCAATTCAGGAAATACAATGTAATACTTCAATGTATTTTAGAATGACAAAATCAGGATAATAAGTTGATCCACCATCATACACCTTTGGTCTTTCTTGGGGTGGGGGGACTATGAAAACCCTATTCTGATTTTGAAGTCTATAACACAATTTTATTAACCATTGTCACCCCACTGTGCAAACGCCAGGCATAGAGAGACAAATGCTGTATAATCTCACACATGTGGGGTCCACAACCCTGTCTTAGACGGTGAAAGAACAGCAGTTACTGGAGACTAGGGAAGGCACTGGGGAAGAGAAATGGGAAGAGCTTGCTGAAGCAGAACAAGGTTCGAAGTAGATATGAGGAACGTGTTCCTGCGTTCACTTGCTTGGATGGCTACAAGCAAATCGCTGGGCCAGACCTAAAGGATCCAGAAAAAAAGCAAGATGTAGTCCTTGCTTCTAGTGACTTGAGTCCTAATAGACACCTTTCCTCCTCCATTCACTATTAAACCATCTAGAGCAGGAATCTGCAAGTTCTAAATGCATCCCTGTTTTTCAGTTCTACCGCTGTACTATCAGCCCTCAGACAGCCACTGAGTCACATTATATAATTCTGCTCCCTCACTCCACCCCATGACCCCTGCATATGCCCCACTGACACCAGTGTCCCTGGGCTGGTGGACTCGCCATACCTCTGGCAGTGTGAGCACCTGGACCCGGTTATCGCCTCTCTAGTATGCCCTCACTGCCTCCTGACCCAAATTCCTTAGCAAGACCCTCTATCATCTGTTTCACACTGACCTAGACATTTGCCTAGGGAGAGTGTTGCCCCTGACTGCTAGGGACAGACCCAGAAGCCACATAGTGTGAATTCAGAGCCATTATTTACCAGCTACTTAATCTTGGCGCCTGGACTCTTTCACTCCGTTCGTGGTGGCAATGTGTACATCATGGGAGACTTTTCAAGGATGGAATGTTTTATATGTATATGGAATACTTCTTCGGCATGGAGTAGGCATTCTGCGAATGTTAGCAAAGGTGATGCCTGCCCAGTTTTCTCATACTTCCAACACAACGCCTTCATCTCACCCCAGCTATGCAGAACCATCGCTTGTTACCACCATGCTCTCTTTATCTATTCCTGTTACTCTTAGTCTCTCAAGCGGTGACCAGCTCTTAGGGTGAACTCAATTCTGTCCTTCACTCTGGTGTTCACTCTTTGTGGTCCCCTCTCCTGGGGTACAGGTAAGGTCCATTATTTGCTTCTATCAATAGAACGTGTTCAAGGCAAAAGGAGGCTACTCCTGTGATTTTGCTACAGAGAACAAGACTTTGTTTTGGTGGATGGCCCCGTAAAGCCAGAGGCCATGCTTGAGCAAAGAGCACATGGCCAGAAACATTGGGAAGCCTATAGGAACTGAGAATGGCTACCAGTGTAAAGCCAGAACGAGTCTGGGGTCCTTACTCATACAACCACAAGCAAACAAAAGTTGCCAATAACTTGAATATATTCTATCATACTCAAACCTCCAGATAAAAGTGCAGCCTGCTTGACGTGTTGGGAGCACCCTCGTGTCTCAGAGCAGGCTCCTGTGGAAGAGAGACTGGATTCATGACAACTTGTCTTCATGTGAACTAACCTAGACCCAAGAGAAAGCGTCAACCTCTCTTAACAACCCACCACTCC
This sequence comes from Peromyscus melanophrys, assembly GCA_902168415.1. NCBI lineage: Eukaryota > Metazoa > Chordata > Mammalia > Rodentia > Cricetidae > Peromyscus > Peromyscus melanophrys. The sequence continues at coordinate 31,535 of CABHPR010130297.1, forward strand.
TAAAGGCCTTGTCCCACAACAGCAGTCTAACTTTAGCATGAAATTCTGCAGAGTGGGCCGCCAGACCCACCCCATGCACTTGGTGAAGTCCTCCTGGACTCTGTTCTCAGAGTTACCTTCTAACATCAGGCCCACACTTGTATGCTCACACCCAGATGGTCCCTGACTCCTGATGCCCTATTCGCCCATCCTGCCGCTTTCCTTAACAGAACTAACTGCACATCACTGGTCCTGTTTTACTGTGTTCTCAGGGTGAAGTTGAACTTAACATCTTTGACGTCTTTGTTTCTTAGATGTGGTGTCGGTTTCGTTGGAGACCGGAAGGAAGAGAAGCAGCAGAAGGAAAAGGTAGTCTGGTAGAGCAACTTAATGTCCAATAAATGTTTGTTGATAAGTGAAAGGGTGAATAGTATTTTGATTATTTCCTTCTCTGGCCTATCGGCTTCTACTGCAATGCTTTCATTTCACTGCGATAGGCGTCTTAAAATACCAAGACTGGCCACATAACCGAGGTCTGAATTATCGCTAACTCAGGTTGCAAACAAAAATGAAAATTGCTTTCAGGAAATGCCTCACCAATAAAAAAAAAAACTGTATTTTTATTTACTTTTATCACTAAAAGAAAGCTTTGGCAGAAGGAAGCCCAGCTACTAGATGAAAAAATAATGAGGTGATTCTTCCTTTCAGAATGCAAGGTACATGAAATGCTCCCTGAAATACGTCAGTTCCTAGGAAATGGGAAAAACACAATCAATTTAGAAGAGACTTCATTTAATTTCATTGGACAGGGGTGAGCAACATGAGAATTATAAAATTTTCAGTTTATTAAGCTTTTATGATGATTTTTAAACATTTGATTTCTTTAACAAAAACAGTAAAATAGTTCATTTACCCTTCTTCCTTTTGTGGACTCTTTGTCATTTTGGGGCGCGTGTGTAAGTATAGGACAAAGCTTAATTCAATTATTTGAACTTAATGTGCAAACTTATTGTTCTCTCTCTCTCTCTTTCTCTCTCGGGTGAGGGGCATGGCAGTGAAGGAATGAACCACAGGAAGTAAACTGTAGGCATGAAAGTATTAAACCTGACTAAGGTGCTTGCTTCGCCGGTCAAGGCTGCTGAAAGCAGGCACTTGAGGAACAAGAAGAATGATCTAGCTGCTGAGATGGAATGATAGACAGCTGTATGGACAGGCATGTGCTGGTAGCACTGCTCAGCAGCAGAGGCGGCCCTAACAAGTTAGTTGCTCATAAGAATAAACCAAGAACTAACCACTAACAGCCCAAGCTATTTCACATGGTCTGTGTATCCCACCACGTCTCAGATAATCCACTAGGTTGCTTGAGATACTCGTAATATTAAACACGTGAGGCTCGGTGTCTAGCACACAGTAGGGAGACAGTAATTGACAATGAGTTGCTCATGAAGCTGAACATGTGCTCCAAACCTACACCCTGCCTCTGTGACCTGAATGCTTGCCACTGGGGCAGGGATGACTGTGTTTTCAATAATTCACATGGAATTCTGCCTGACAGGCTAAGCATTGTAAGCAGAATGATGAGTCCTGATATAAAAAGTCCTTTTCTAAAAGTGTACACTTGCACAATGTCAGGGAGGAAAACTGAGAGAAAAAAAAGACATTGGATTCCATCATGATCCTTTGGACCTAAGAGAGAAAAAAAAAACACAACACGTCAGTGTGTTGAGGGAAAAAGACAGCTAACTCAATGACAGCTAGCTCTTGAGCAGTGTGGGTTTTATCAGCATGTACCCAACTCATATGTGGATTTTTTTATTGGGCCTGTGACAATTTGAGCAGTAATTACAGATGAACCACATATCCTAAAAATGGTAAAACAATAATACGAAGAAAAATGTGCAAGTTGTGAGTTACAAACACACATATAACAGTCAGGTATATCATTGCTACAAAAATTCTACCCACAAATCTACTATGAAAAAGTAAAATGTATTGGCACCATGGGGACAAAAACACAGACTCAGATCCCGCATGTCGCCAAATGCAGTTGAGAGAAACATAAACAAAATTAAAGATAAAGTATTCAATCTTAACTGCCTAGAATTAGCTATGGGGCACTGTCCTTCTGCCATAAATGTGGAATCAGCCCCTTTTAACAAGTGTTGTGAATATCTGCCCCGTAACATTGATCCTCTCCATTGAGTCACTCAGACCTCTGGTAAATTACAGATGAGAGCGAAAAGATCTGTGGGTCCTCAATATTTTTTCATAATGCATAAAACACATAACCTGTAACATACAAAAGGTGTGTTGACTGAGTACACACTGTCAGTACGACTCCTGGCCACCCGCAGCTAAGTTCAGGGGAAGTCAAAACTCGGCTCAGATTTTCAACTGTGGCTAGGTAGGAGGCTCACTGTGCCTGGTACCACTATCATTCACAGGTCAAATGCTGTTACTTTTATCCACAGAGTCAATGTATTATATTGCTCCTAACTTTCTACTATCTTGTAGCTCTAATGTCATGGCCATACTGTGTCTACTACATAACAATAAAAAAATTATTCCTATCATTACTGTAGCAAATCCACATTAGAAACTTTAAACAAAACATAGGCTGAAGAGGTAGCCCGTCATGACTACCTCTGTTATGAGGACCCAATTTCAATATCTAAACCCAAATTTAAAAAGCCAGGGAAGGTATTGATTTGTACTTGTAATCTTGAAGCTAGGGAGGCAGACAAAGGCCAGACAACGGGACTTGCTGACCAGCCAGTTTAGCCTATTGATAAAGCTGCAGGTTCAGTGAGAGATCCTACCTCAAAAACCAAGGTGGAGGACTCCTGAGAAACTACAACTAAGCTTGAACTCTGACCTGTAGGTGCACATGTACACACACACACACACACATACACACACACACACACACACACACACCTAAAAACAACTGTCCTCGCAAATTCTGGAGTGATAGATTATAGAAACTCCAAACTCAAACTCTTGACTAAAGTCAAGGCACCAGCAGGGCTGGTTCCTTCTGAGGGCTCAGAGGTGGGAAGCCATTCTGTTGTCTTTTCAGCTTCTAGCAGCTTGGAGCCTCTTCTTCTATCTTCAGAATGCACCATTGACTCTGCTTCCTTCACCGTGTTGCCATGTACTCTGATAAAAGTCCTTGCAATGGCAGCAGATGCCCTAAGATACTCCAGGATAATCTCTACCTTTCTAAAGCCTTGGCTCATTCCAGCTGTGGGGGGTCTCTTCTGCTCTGCAAGGGACTCTACACATATTCAAAAGTACCAGTGATTAGCACTTAGACCCCTTGGGAAGATATTTTCATGCTTCTACACAGATTTAGCCACAACTTTAGTTGACAGGATTCTCAGAGCTAAGCAAGCGATGGAAACTCAGGATCAAAACTGAATGTTGCACTAACAACATGGCCATTTATGTAAAAACAAGGCATGCTGCTTCCTGCCAGCAGCTGCTCAACCTATTTTTCCTCCACAGGGTAGAAGGTAGCATGCCTGAATTTTTGAATTTCTTAACAACACAGATTGCTCACTACCTGTCACCATGGAATTCATTTCATCACTTAGACCACAGCCTTTAGCCCTCTAGAGGTCCATGGGGCCTGGGGAATAGTAATTTACTATCTTTTGCTGCGAGGTTGCTCTCTGGGTCCCCTAGTGATCTGAGTATATGAAATCATTTCTGATTGTGCTTACCAGTCTCCGAGGAAACTTAACTCACTTTGATGAGCATAACCATGCCCTGGGTCATTGCTTTCTCCTGGTCGGCTTTATTTCCTTTCTCAAGTTCAACCAACCCAGAGTACACTCAGCTCTTGGATATTACAACCTGTGACTTGTGCACATCAGGCTTTATTGTTTTCAGTGGGTGGGTGAAAACTGGGAGCCAGAGGATAAGTTCCTTTGGTTCTCAATGTTATCAAAGACCAGTGTTCTATTGTATTTCCTGTATTGGACAGGGGCATCGTGGCCAGCTAGGAACAGATTGTGCTCCACCCATTCGGTGAAGCCCAGCAAGTCTGACCCACCAATCTTCTGTCCCAGAAGAACATCCACAGGCAAAGATTTTCTCTACTTAATTAGAATTTGTCTCAGTGAGCTCATTAGGCCCTGCGAGCCCAGGGATGCTTCTACATGGCACTTTTCTTTCTCTCCCTTTTCTCATAGTTTGGCACGCCCTTGTCAACAGGTGTGATCAACAGTAAGGAAGCATGCCGTGCCAGCACTCCCGTTCTGGTCCAGGATGAGAACCCACCACTGAAAAGATGGCATTCACAGCCTTAGGCAGGCTGCCATGAAATCGTTGTTCCTTGGCACTGGTGCCCATGGCGAGCGTCTAGGCAACTTTTGATTGGGCACCATGCCCTCCAAACAGATGGGCATGAATGTAGGCAGGCAAGAGACCATTTATTTATATCAACTGTATTTGCTGAGGGCAGGGCTCCCAGCTGGGAACATCCAAACAGCTCTTTGTCCTGGCTGTCTGCATCTCTGATGGAGGTGACGCAGCCTTGCAAATCCAGCTAGATTAATTTTGAAAAATAAGAACAATGTTTCTATGGACACCAGGGGACATTTTTGGCTCCCATCAATGGTTCAGAGCACAGAGCAGGCTGGGCCCAAGTCATTTTAATAAAATCTCCCATCCCTGTTTGGATTTGGTGGGAAAGAGCCAAGACAGCTTTCCAAATCAGGCCAAATTTGGGTGAACAGAGTTAGCCCCACATGGAAGCCAGCTTTGTGAGTCCTTTTATACACAATGATGAGTGGCTCCCAAAGAAAATGAAGCTGCAGTCACCCAGACTGGAGAGCTAGGGAAGCATTATGGCTGAGCTTACTTGCCGCTGTACTGGTTTTGTGGGCTGCTATTAACCTTTGTGTTGTGCCTCCTGTAAATGAGGCACAGCATCAAGTGTGAGCTGAGAGCACCAGGCTGACATTGTGGCTGACTTCAGCAGGAGCTTGAACTGGCTTCATGGATCAACAGATACATTTTAAATTAAAATTATTAACAGCATTTTAGACATCTGAGCAAAAATAGCATTTTCCCCCAAGGAAGATAACCTAAACATTAAGATTGCCAAAAAAAGAATGTATCATTTGCTTGTAATGAATCTGACATTTGTTTTAAGCATTTGCACGCAATGTTTTGATGAAATTTCACAGTAGTTCTAGGGAGATGGGTGCTATTCATAACCCTGTACAGATGAGTAAACTAAAACTTAGAATAATATGTTAATCTACTTTTTGCTATAAAAATACCTAAGACCAGCTAACTTCATTTTTTAAGCTTATTAGAAACAATCTGCCATATGACCTAGCTGTACTCACTCTTTGACATATGCCCAAAGGATTCAACTGTTTATTCTACAGATAGAACATTAAACCATGTTCATTGCTGCTCTATTCACAATGGCTGGGAAATAGAGACAACCTACATGTCCTTTAGTTGACAAATAAATAATGAAAATGTGGTACATAAAATTTTGCAGTTAATGAATGGGGCCAGAAAATATATTGAGTGAGCTAACCCAGACCCAGGAGGGCAAACTACATGTTCTTTCTTATCTGTGGTTCCAAATCTTTAGATCAGACAGAGACCATCACGGACTGGTCAAAATACAGAGAACAGCTGATCTGGGGAGCCCAGACCCAGAGAATGCATCTACATACAACAGAAGAGTCAGGGGCAGAAACAGTGTAAGAACCAGAGGACCAGGGAGTTTGCTGTGACAGTGTGTCTCCCTAAAAGTGGAAGGGAAACTACACCCACAAGATCACAACATTATGGCTACCTAAGCAAGAACCTAGCAGTGACAACATGCTAATGGGGAAGGGGGAAATGTTAAGGAGCCACACCCCTAAAAAAAAAAACCTAATGGTTGCCGGGAGAAGGAAAATTTCTCTTCCCCAGAGATGAGCCCCCTAAATGGTTATAAAATACAGCCCTGAAATCATATACATACAAGCAACACTCAATGGTCTCAGTAGATTGTATTCATATATTTATACCGTGTGTGTGTGTGTGTGTGTGTGTGTGTGTGTGTGTGTGTGTAACTAATAATCAAAGAAAAAATGAATTCAAGAGGCAACGGAGAAGGCAGGAGAGGTTGGAAGGGAGAAAGGAAAGGGGAAATAATTTTATTTTAATTAAAAATTATTACAGAAAAAAGAAAGCTTATAATGTGGGCTCCCAATGATGGTACTGACACTAGCTTTGTACAGGGAAGGGTCTATGGCTGCATCATGTCCTAGTGGGAATTTGTGCACAAAGAAGGGACCACACAACAAGGCAAGAAGCCAAAGAGGTTTAGGACCCACAGTAATAGCACATCCCCACTGCCCCCAGGATGCCCCTTTTCAAAGTCTATCGTCTCCCATTGTCACACTGAAGACCAAGTGTCTGATACAGGAGGGTAGCCAGGATCTGAACTACCACAAGAGACCTATCCAGCATCACACAGCTGGCAGCTGCCATAACCAGAGTTAGTCAGAACCTCTCAAAGCCAAGTCCACGGCCATATCCCACTTCCCCTAGAAACATTTGAAGATACGGATCTTTTAACACTCAGTTTCCCTGACTTGAGAGTATTTTATGTGACGGGACTTTACATCAATGCTTCTCAAGTTTTAATGCGCCTAAAAGTCATTTGGGAGGGGACTGCTAGAAGGCAGATTCTGATTCAGTAGACATGAAAGAGGTCCCAAAGTTCCCACATGTCTATGGAGCCCATGATTGCTGCTGCTCAGCTCCACTGGGTCTCACCCTCAGCTACACATTCAAATGACACGGAGAGCTTTAAAATGCCCTAATGTGTACATTGTATCCCAGAGATGCTTATTTCATTATTTCTCTACCACTGGGCAAGCAACTTATCAGCATCTTGTCATTTATTTCAGATGGGAACACTGAATTTTAAAGGATATCCTTGGTTATGTTGCATGGAAATAAGACAATGGATGAAGATGTGTTATTGGCGGGCCCTCCTGAATTCTAGTCAGTTCATTTTCTTGATGCTGATTATTTATAACAATGCTGGAGGCAGGTGATAGGATGGGCTTGTTACTCATGCCATCATCCTTAACAGGAACAGCTGGGAGCAAGCACAGCCTGAGTTCGGCAGCGTTGCTTCAATCTGGTAAGAGCAGAATGTTGACAAAATGTATGTTGATGGAGGTGACAGATTACAATCAGACGCATCATCTTTCTATAGCGTTGGGTTCTTTGGATTATCTTTTGTTGTTGTTGTTGAAAGGCTCTGAATAGGGAAACCTGGGGCCATTCATGTCTCGACTGTGTCAACCCTGTAATCAATTACACATAGCAAGCAATGGTATGGATCAGGTGTTCAATGATTGCATTTATTAAGGAAGAGTAATTGATTCTATGTTGGTGGATATGTGGCCATAGCTCTTATTAGGGTGTCCTGCTAAGTGTGATCAAACCAAACGAACTACAGATTATTAAATCCAAATCAATATTTTTTGCTGGCAAAAGCAAAGCATTGAGCAAAGGGGGGAAAGTGTCCGTCTTCACAAGATCTCAACCTCATGCATTATTGATGCAAAGATGATCAGATAAAAACCAGAACTTGGCAAGCTGTCAAATAAAAAATGCAGAGTGAATCAAAAATTTATAAAACAGTATTGAGTTATTACAATTCCATTATAGATACCAGTAATCATTTTTACTGAAACAAACCCCTTATACAACTGTACAGCTGGGATGTTAGGGGACAAGGGTTGAGGACTCAACCTCGTGCTGAAGGAAAGATACCACACAATTAAAAATTAAATGTAAAGAGATTTAGTCACTGTTTCATAGCAGATTGAATAAAAACAATAGGGGGGTTTAAAAAAATAATGACAATATTTTTCCTGCCTGGAACACATTGTGCTGACTTCCTTCAAAATGTACTGGCATTAGATTCAGGGCAGAATGAATTGCCTTACAGGATCTGTAAACCTAATCTGTGCATGTGCAGAGCACAAGGGCTGTGCAAGACAGGGGAAGAAAAATGATTTCATGAGATACCTTGTCACTTATAGATTTTTCCCTTCATAGAAGAGAAAGTCCTAACCTATAGTTTTATTAGCTACTTCACCTTATGCCGTGCCCTTCTGCTTCTATTTCTGGGGCTGGAGGTCTGACCATGTCAGAAATATATTCAAGAGCAGAGAGATAGATGTCACGGTTCCTAAATATTCAGAAGATAGTTGCCAAACTCACAGCATCTTAACAGATCCCTAGAGTTTCCTGGAAGATTTAACCATCCAGGATGAATTATACAATCAGGCAAATCTTGAGACGTAACATCCGGAGAATGGCACCAACAAGCTGAGCCGGATGATCTGCTTCATGTCCTTGGTGTTTCCCCCAATGCCTACGTGAAAAACAGAGGATGTATAGAGGTGGAAACAGCTCCTAAGAGAGATGAGTGGACAGGGGTGTTGTTTTTTTCTCTTTTTTCTTTTGGGGGCCTGCCACCCAGCTCCCTAATAAATTCATATGTGGAGGTGTATTATTACTTATGAATGCCTGGCCTTAGCTTGGCTTAGTTTCTTGTCAGCTTTCCTTAACTTAACTTATTCCATCTACCTTTTCCCTCTGGGCTCTCCCCGTTCTCTTACTCTTACTCCGTGACTTGCAGCACATCTGGGTGGCTGACCCTTGGAACCCTCCCCCTTGCCTGGCTGCTAAATCTCCTCTCCCCCAGATTTTTCCTTCTATATATTTTCTCTACCTGCCAGCTCCACCTATCCTTTCTCCTGCCTTGCTATTGGCCGTTCAGTTCTTTATTAGACCATCAGGTGTTTTAGACAGGCACAGTAACACAGCTTCACAGAGTTAAACAAATGCAACATAAACAAAAGTAACACACCTTCAAATAATATTCCACAACACAGGGGCACCCGGAAGCATCATCCTTGGACACAGGAATAACACCACTTGAATAGACTTTAGCCAACAGTAGAAAAGGAAGAACCACACTTCATCAGACCCTGAGCAAGCTACTCTCACCACAACCGATTTCAGTTCTGCTGGGGATAAAGAGCGGCAAATTTTAATCAGACCTTGTGAGGTAGAACTTTTCCATAAACTCCAAGTCTTCCAATTAGCCTGAGTATCCCACACTGAACATGTCACCTGAAATGCCAATGCCTGGATAACATGCAAGAGTCATCAGTCACTACACCTGAAATAACACACACATGCGCGCGCATGCGTGCGCGGAGAAATTGTCTTCCCCAGGTAAAAGCACATGTGTACCCCAATCAATTTATCTGGGGGTCAGAGAACAGAACAGCCACTATATTAAACTTAGAGTTTAGGCAGTGGTAGCACACGCCTTAAATAGTAGCATTCCAGAAGAAGAGATCCATCCGGATCTCTGTGAGTTCAAGGACACACTGGAAACAGAGCCAGGCATGGTGACACACACCTTTAATCTAAGGACTTGAGATCTCATGTCTTGCTTGGGAAAGACACATACCTTTAATCCCAGGAAGTGATGGTAGGAAGCAGAAAAGTATATAAGGCATGAGGACCAGGAACTAGAGGCTTTTAAGCTTTCAGGCTTTTAGCAGCAGTTCAACTGAGATCCATTCAGATGAGGACTCAGAAACCTTCAGTCTGAAGATTCGTGGAAACAGGGTCCAACAAGGAGTTGTTGAGGTGAGGTTAGCTGTGGCTTGTTCTGTCTCTCTCATCTTTCTGAATTTACCCCAATATCTGGCTCTGGGTTTTTTATTAATAAGACTGTTTAGCAATTTGTGTTACAATCACACCAATTGGATATCCAATACCAAATGGTCAGCCTTGAAAACATATGTACAGATAACATTATACAGACTGAGGTTATACATAGAAATGTATAATATGTGTATTTCCATACATATACATATGCATACATATACATATATACATGTAACAACAATTAATAAAAAAAATAGGCCATGAATTCTGAAAGAGAGCAAGTAGAGGTTTGGAGGGAGGAAAGAGAAGGGGGAAATGATGTAATTATAGTATAATCTCAAAAATGAAATTTTTTTTTAAAAAAGTAAAGAAAATGAGGATAGAGATATGACTCTTAAGAGTGCTTGCTGAGGCTTCCAGTGGTGTGATGGGGTTACGTTCCGTTGAGTTGTTGGCTGAGGAGGTCATGTAGGGATCTCTAAACAACCCAGACTGATGCTAGGACAGAGGGTCGCCCTCTGAAAACTGACAGCGGGACCCCATCGCCATGGACAACTTCCACTCAGCTCACTGAATGTAGAGAGGTCAAGTCAGTGACTGCATGGAGCCTTCACCCCTGTGTTTGAGTCTCTTTGGCATGAGAAGGTACTCTACAGGCTACAGAAAAAGAAATCTGGGCACCAACCCAGCCACAAAACCCTCAACCTACAATCTGTTCTCCCTGCTAGATGTGCTGGGTCAATGGTGGTACAGAACTTGGGGGAGTGGCCAACCAATGTTTGGTTTCATTTGAGGTCCACCCCATGAGAGGGAGCCCAGGCCCTGCACCACCTGGATGGCCAGGCACAGTGACTAGATAGCCCAGAGACCTAGGATAGAACCAAACATGACTAGCAAGCAAATAAATAAATAAATAAATAAATAAATAAATAAATAAATAAATAAAT
>CABHPR010130297.1:51097-62941 GCA_902168415.1 Peromyscus melanophrys
TGGTGGTGGTGGTGGTGGTGGTGGTGGTGGTGGTGGTGGTGGTGGTGATGGTGGTGGTGGTTGTTTTTAAGTTTATTTTGCATTCATTTTATTGTATTTATCATAGACATATAAAACTGTTCTGCAGCCATACAACCCTGAATGCACTGATCTTGCCTAATCACAAAAGCTAAGCAGTTTGGAGCCTGGTTAATATTTGGATAGGAGAGAAAAATATGACCAACACAAGTCAAACATATGAGGCCTCTGGATACCACATAGTTTGCCTCATGTCATACAGGTCCAAGATCTGGGGACCAAGGGAAGCTCCACAGCCTGGCCAGACAGCTATGAGGAGTAACAAAGAATGAGAGTCTAGGAAGATATAAGGACAATCACAGTCAAGAAGAAGCTAGAAATCTTGTTAAATAGGGCTGTTAATAAATAAGTGTGACACATAGAATATGCTGTGGCTTCAAGTTCACCTAGATCCAAGTTCCTTCACATAAACTTCCTGCAGGGTGTTTCAACCTTCCTGCTCTCAGAGCTGGACTATATTAAGAACCTAAATTCAGGCTGTGGAGGTATCTCAGCCTGTGGTTATGAGCACTGGCTGTTCTTTCAGAGGACCTGGATTTGATTCCCAGCATCCACATGGCAGCTCACAGCCATTGCAATTCCAGTTCCAGGATGTATGAGGCCCTCTTTTGGTCCCTGTGGGGACCAGGCATGCATGTGATACTCAGAGATAACTGCAAGCAAAACACCTGTACACATAAAATTAAATTAAAATTTTAAAACATAAAACCTCAACTCTAATAAAAGATGGAGCAGACCAAGTAGAAGATTTGTGTTTTTACTTCTAGGAAGTCCACAAAGTCTTCACAGAGATCATTATCCCAATATTTTTTTTTCCAAAGAGAGCAAAGAAAAATGAAACTCTGCTTAAACAACATCAGCATATAACCTTCCCTAGCATGCATTTCTGGTCAGAGTTCCAGGTTGGCACACCTGAGTCTTCTCCACCTCACAAGGTGGTAGCCCTTATCAAACAGGCAGAGTCTGAAGCAAGGAATGTCTTGCAGCCTTGATAAGCTCCAAGGCACCGGGCCAGGGTAATGGACCATGGGAGACAGAGCAGGGGTCTGCCAAGCTCAATAATATGCCGTAGTGGCTGCATTGGAAAATGTTTTAATTTACATTTTCAAGCGCAAAATATTTTCCCCTCATGCTTTGGCTAAATTAGGTAGTTAAAGTCTGTGAAGTGGCAGTAATTGGAAACAATGGATTTTATATTTGACATGTATTATTTTAGTGGAATCTGTTTTACATTTACATCAAACATCCAAGGACCCCTGCAGAAGTTTCTTTTGCTATTGCATTACCATTTAGCTCTAATAATGCACTTTGAATCCCCTTCACAATTATAATTATAGAATTTCAGATGGAATAGGAGCCAGGATAGAGGTAAACCCCCATGGAAACCATATCCAGTACTCCGAGTCTCCTCATGTTAAACCTTCAGAAGTTCATACTTGCTCAATATAATTTTACACACATTCTTTGCTGCTTCATATTGGTCTCTAGTCACGTTTTCGTATATTACTCACAATATACTGCATCATCAGAAATCTACTCAAGAGCAAAGGTCATGTTTTAATCCCCATGGCACTTCTTGAAACCAAAGCACATCAAAGCTGATTAGTGGTGTCTTCCAGGAAATGGGCTGTGAACTTTGGAGGAGGTGGTAGGGAGGACAAAATCAGTATAAACTCATGCTTTCTTACAGTGTTGCCCATGGTGAACTGGGCTTATACAAAGGAAAAGGGAAGGTGGGTAATCCTTTTGGTTCCTGGTTGTCCAAAAAGCAAGTCAGGGACCATGAGTAGTGAGAAGAGCCGAGAGTTAAAACGTTTGGTGTCTTAAAGAATTGGTTACATTCTAAGCTCCACACCTTGAAACAGAATGATCACAGGTCCCACACTTAACCTCACAAAGCCCATTTCCCCATCTTGCAACAAGGTGACTAACCTACCTGTTTGAAAACTCAAAGAGCATATGCATGCGATGAATGAGCCAACTACCCAGAGGAGCCACAGATCTAGACATTCTTTTCTTGTTTTGTTTTGTTTTGTTTTGTTTTTGTTTTTCGAGACAGGATTTCTCTGTGTAGCTATGCGCCTTTCCTGGAACTCACTTGGTAGCTCAGGCTGGCCTCGAACTCACAGAGATCTGCCTGACTCTGCCTCCCGAGTGCTGGGATTAAAGGCATGCACCACCACCACCACCACCACCCGGCAGATCTAGACATTCTTATTATGTGGTAGAAGAAGGCCACAGAATGTCCTTCTGAACTTCCATAATTGGATAAATACAGACTAAGCAAAGCTTTTTTAAAAAACCCTCAAAAATGACCACTAAAAATAGAGAATTGTCTGCCTTTCAGATCAGAGAAGAATTTAAGAGTCACAGAGAACAAGGAGAGAAAAAAAAAAGACCCAAGATCACAGAAACTAAGACAAAATCACACAGCAAAATTATCCCATTTTTTTTATTTATAGAGATAAAAGTATTAGTGCAGTAGCTTTTTGTACACTCTATCTCATTTGATCCTATGCTATTAGGATATTTGTTTTATAGGTGAGTAAATTGGAAAATAGACAGTTCTTGAATTTAACCCAAGAACTGTAGTAGTAAATTGAATTAACAGTCTGTGGTGGTTTGAATGTGTATGGCCCCCATAGACTCATGTGTCTGAATGCTTGGCCCATAGGGAGTGGCACTATTAAGAGGTGTGGCCTTGTTGGAGGAAGTGTGTCACTGTGGAGGCGGGCTTTGAGGTCTCATATGTTCAAGCCACACTGAGTGTGGGACACAGTCTACCTCTGCTGCCTGTGGATCAAGATACAGAACTCTCAGCTCCTTCTCCAGCACCATGTCTGTTTGCAAGTCACCATGTTTCCAACCATGATGATAAATGGGTTAAACCTCTGAAACTTTAAGGCAGCCCCAATTAAATGTTTTCTTTTAGAAGAGTTGCCATAGTGTCTCTTCACAGCCCTAACTAAGACACAACCTAACTGGTGAAAGACCCTCTAAACACCATGCCTCCCTACAAAACCATCATAAGAAATATAGATTTATACATGCAAATATGCTATCATACTCATTTACACTTAAGAGTATCATGATCATAAATAAAAACATCAAATTGTACTCAGCTCTAGATGGTGGAATTACAATTTCAATTTTCCCTTTTATACTTTTCTCCATTTATTTTTCTGCAATTAACAGATGTTTTTTATAGGCAGTGGAGAAGCAGTAAGATTTACAATAGCCAACCCCTCAGATTATATGAGGAAGCCTATGACTTGTCATAAAATTCTTGAGATTTGTATGGAATTTATTCCTGCTGTAGAAAAATATTTCCAAATGTCCCCATGTTTTCTTCTAGGTGATGCTGGGTTGAAACTAGTGGTTGAAGCTGTGTTTTCTTAAATCCAAAGCTTCATGTACAGAGAGAGACACAGAGTGAGAGAGAGAGACAGAGAGACAGAGAGAGAGAGAAACTTTAGTCAAAAGAAAATTTTAAATAATCCTACATATATATTATATACAATATATTCTTGTTACTCTCTACCCTTACCCTTCCTCACCTCCCTCCCTCCTATCAACATCCCACACACACCAGTCCCTTTCTAGATTCATGATTCAGAGTGACTCATATGGTTTAATCAGGGCCATCTGTGTGATCATTGGACTGAAATTGTACACTGGAGCCTGGTGACATCATCAGTAGGCAATAGTCCTCCTTTCTTTGAATCAGTAACAAGAAGTTCAGCAGTGAGGGGTGGGGTCCTCTGAGCTCCTCCTCCTCTATCCTTGCCTAACTGTGGGCAGGCCTGTGAAAACTCAGTGCAGACATCCTCAGCTGCAGTGAGTGCCTGATTACAATGCTGTGTCTTGTCTAGGAGATGACATTTTGTAGCCCTTCTCCCTAGCTTATATTCTGAGCCTAATTTGACTCAAAATAAAAATTTTAAGCAACATCTATTAGAAGTCCCATAAATAGGTCTGCAATGTTATCATGAACATTCCATGTGAGAAATTCTGTGAGAAGCCCTGTGGTACAAGAAAAAAATCCCCCAAAAGGCAGCAAGTGAGAATCCAGTCTGTGTACCTAGGTCACAGGGTTGCATGGGAATACACCATCTCCCAAAGTATTGCCGCAGGAATCACCAGAAATGATTCTAGTGTTTAATCCAGCCTATCGCATAAGGAAATGGAGAGCCTGCAAAGCTAAAGAATTCACTTTTCATTGTTGCCTGCCTATTCCAAGCTGCAGCCAAGTCACTCACCAGCTGGTGTGTCTCCAGCTGACTCTCTTGCACCCCCTTCAAACTCACTTTGTACCAAGCAGACTCCCCTGCCTTCCTACCCAGTGCTCCTTACTGTTCTTTGAGTGGAAAGTAATACCCTTGTCGTGTTAAAAGGACTTTCTGTAATCTGTCCCCTCTCTCTCCCAAACTTCCTAAGTCACCTTCTCCTTTCATTCTCTAAGCTCCCCCTACACCGCTGTATTTTCTCAAGTTACCATTCTCCCTCCCACCAAAGGATCGTGGCATATACGTTCTTGTCCTCTACTTGCTGTTGTCTGAGATGGTTTCCCAATGAAAGCTTACCCAGACTCCAGTCCAAGCTAGATCTCTCTCACCCAACATGGGCTAGCATGTTTATTCCAGGTGCGGTACTCATCACCACCGTAGACTCACAGTTCTGTACCTCTAACAGACTGAAAATTCCAAGAGGCAGGAGCATGCCCATTTCATCCAGAAACTTGTTGCCAATACTAACCAGTACCTACCATATAATACTTCATCAGCCTATACTGGGAGGCTGTGGCACACAGGGAGTCAAAGGCAGATTGAAACCAGTGCTCCACAGTATGTTGTACACTTTGAGGTTAATAGAAGGAACCCCTGGTACTCTGTTTTCTATATCTGATTGTGTTTACTTCCTTCCCACCTTAAAATGCACCTGTGTTTTCATACATATTAATGAATTAATTCACTCATTCATTCAGTATTGAGGATTGAACCTACTATCCTGGGCATGCTATGCAAGTGTTTTGCTACTGAACTATAATTTCACTATTTATTTTCACATCAAGATAGATGCTCACAAGGTTGCCCAGGCTGGTCTTGAACTCATTCTATAATCCAGACTGGCTTTGAACTCACAATTCTCCTGCCTCAGCTTCCCAATTAGCTAGTATTGCAGGCCTGCACCAGTGTGTCTGGCAAGAAACGATTTAGAATCAACTAGGGATGTGGTTCTCAACAGGTTGGTTATAACCCCTTGTAGTGAATGACCCTTTCACAGGGGTTTTCTAAGACCATCAGAAAACACAGATACTTACATTATGAATCATAACAGTAGCAAAATTATAGTTATGAAATAGCAACAAAAATAATTTTATAGTTGGGGGTCACCACAACATGAGGATTAATCTGTCCTCATTAATCTGTATTAAAGGGTCGCAGCATTAGGAAGGTTGAGAGCCGCTGAACTAGGGCCTTAGATGTTTTCTGAGGCAAGCATTTCATTTTATAATGAAAGAAACATAGGGCCAAAGGGGTTTCATGGTGCTTATAAGAGCACACAGCAGTGACTGATGGAGTAGTGTCACATCCAAGGCTACAGCACTTTTTCCTGGATAGTTCTCTGACTCCTTCACATGGGGCTAAGCGGTGGTCCATCAATTATAATTCTAGACTGACACTCGCTTTTCTCCCTGCATCGCACAGCCAAAGTTGGCCCCTCTGACTTCCCTGTCTTCCTTGTCCACCTTCAACCCTGAGTCCCCATTGAATTTCTTCATCTTACTTAGTTTCAAAATTACTTGCTTGTGTTTGCCTCCACATACTTTCCTGACATTCTGAACTCCCCATAAATAAGCTAGTGACAAAAATAAATGTATTCTATCCTGCCCACGTTCTCAGAACCAAGTTGGTGCTATGGGGAATAAAGGGAACACAGAATATCTTTCTGACCCTTGAGAAACAAAAATCTGTGTGAGGAAATGTAGCTTACATACCTAGTGTTACTCGGAGAACAGAAAAAAAGCAATAATAGTAATAGTAATCCAGTTTGTAAAGCACAGTGTGAATGGTTCAGAAACGTGGCCAAAGAAAGATGGCGAACCATATAGGCTGAGCAGGGATGATAAACATTGATCTGGAGCTTGAAGAAAGTAAAGAACTTGGACCTGCTGAGATGGGAGGGGAATGATTAAAAATACTTTGCTTAACAAGAGGAACTATCTCAAGAAGTAACTTCAGTGCATGAGAAGTACAGACTTAGACTGAGAACAGGCCAGGCATGAGGATGTCAAGCTAAACAGGGACATAGGCCTTATTTCAAGTACCAGAGGGACTATGACACGGGCCACGGAAGCTTGAAGGACAGTGTAACTCTCAACCCTTCCCTGCATTCTCCATTGTCAAGATGTCTGTACAGTCAACAGCGAAGCTAGCTCTCGTTATTCCCTGCCTATAGTTTGACACACCTGGTGCATTCAGTTGACTAGTAAGCTTGGAGCTTAAGAAGCATAATGTTAAGGGCTTTGCCTGTATGATCTCACTTGTCCTCAGTCTTCTCAGTGTGCCAGGAAGAGCAGGTGACATCATTATCCTCACCTGACAGATGGAAACCGAGGCTTTCTCAGAATAAATCATTTACCCGAGGAGAGAACTCAGCTGGATTTCAGAGATTCAGGGAATCTCTGCCCATACTCTCTGACTTTGGACTCTGAACAAAAACAAAGACTGACTCCAGTGAGTCCAAGGCTGCCCTTAAAAACTAAACAGGTCTTTCTCCCTTGCCTGTTATGAGCAACCTTAGGGATCTTGAAGAATGGAGATGTTCAATCATTAGTCCTCACAACCCGAAGCTATTGAAATGGCATTAGTCTAGGAACACTAAGTCAAAAAAGGAAGGAAAAGTGTTTGTTGTTTGTTTGTTTGTTTGTTTGTTTGTTTTGTTAAGTGTATCTGAGCTGGTAACCCTGAAACTATATACATTGCTCTCAATTCTCCCCACCACTGGTGCCAGTAATGAGTGTTTTAACGTGCCTAATCCACATACTAGAAATGGGGACCATACTGTAAAGTTACAATGAAAAAGGAAGAAAGATGCCAGGGACAGGCAGGGCACAGCTTGTTGCTTGTTATCCAGGAGCACTTGCAGCTACCTCCTTGACCTGTCTTCCCTCCATCACCACTAACGTGTGTTGACTATGGCAATGCTTCCTGGTTACAGCCAACTTGACTTCCTTAAGGATTCCACTTTGCTAGCTCCCTGCACATCACTCTTGACTCTTGTTGCCTCTAGGTTCAATTTCCTTTTCCTTATCTGGAAGAACATAGGCTATCAGGGCCCATCCTCGTCCTTAGTAACGAAATAACAGCACACTGGCCCAAGCACAGGAGTCTGCTACACAAAGCCCTAGAGTTTTATCCAAAACACGTCAGCATGATTAGCCCAGAGACCCAATTCACAGCGTTCCTACTTACAGCTACATTAAATATAAATAATACAAACTAAATACCAGCTACTGAGAAATAGTTCAATTAAATCCTGCAAGGAGGGCGCCTCTTGATTTTAATGTGTTTAATCCCCTGGGAAGCAGAACTGTATATGCTCTTCTTTTCTTGTAAAATTTTCTTTTTGTTTCAGACTTGTATAAATTACACACAGTCACTCAAAAGGCTAAAAGCTGTTGCTATTACTGTTAACCCCAAACTAAATTTTAAAGAGTAAAAGTTGGTGGAAGGTTTTGCTTCATTTCACTTGAGAAACAGTCAAGATCTTTATCCCCAGGGTCACTTGCCTTGAACAGTATGCTGAAAAACACAGTATGATGTTTTGTCCCAAGTCTGAAAGCAGCATAGCACTACATCCCAGAGTCAGCACAATTAAAGGAGGAAGTCACCAAATGGAGTGCTCAGGTGGTATGGCATTTTCCTTTTCTCAGATTTTACAAAAGGGTTGAGAGTTTCTGCTTTTATTTCTGGAGGGAAGGCATTAGGTGGTTCAGGCCATTAGGCATTCACCTTGAAACTTGTTTACTTCTGTTCCCTTCAGTCTGCACAAAGACAGCCTCTCCACTGGCCACCTGAACCCTGTGTGTTCACTGAATGGAGAATGTCTGTGAACTATCCCTTGCTTTTACTTCTGTTTTGAAAAGGCTCCTAGGAGACGGCATCTCCATATCAATTCTCAAGTGAACTTGCATCCCAAATTAATGAAAAGTCAAACCCTTGCCCCTTTCCACATCTAATGATTCTCTTCTTCGGGCAAATAAACCCTTGGGATTAGATGATGTCTGTCCTAGGCCAAAGGAGAAAACACTTATACTAGAGAGAACAAAGGCCCTTCAGACAATCTAAATATAGCCAAAGTGTGCCACTTACGTGTTTGAGTCTGTTGTGCTTGAAGGTCATGCTTTACTCTGACACAGTGAAGATTCTAAACACAGGCTTTACAAAAGAATTATAAAAAAACGTGAACTGTGTTGGGAGCTGCGGCTAGGGTCTCTGCTTGCTTTAAAACACACATGAGGTGTGTGTAATGAAACTGAGCATGTTTTATTATCAGAGTGGTCCAACAGGACAGCCCAGAAGCCTGTCAACACATAATCTAGAAGCACAAATGCACATGTGGACTTCGTTACATGGTGTGAGCATTCGCTAAACAGCGAGTGAAATGTGGAAGGTGGATCAGACCAAGTTCTTGTACAGTGGATCAGACCAAGTTCTAGGTAGTGGAAACCAATGGGAATCATTGCCTCGAGTGAGAACAGTCTCTGAAGACAAGATTCCACGGGATATATTTGTCCTGAAAAGTATTCATAGTGTATCAGAAATGTCCGTTTAACTGGCTGTGCTATTCACAAGCTTACTGTATCATTACTGTTCTGTCCCTGTGACAGAATACCCTGACAAAAACAACCTACAGGAGAAAGGGGTTATTTCAGCTTACAGCTCCAGAGACAATGAGGTCCATGGGACAGAGAAGGTGTGGCAGCAGCAGCTGAGGCCAGCCCGGCAGTCAGGAAGCAGAATGATCACATGTCATCTGTACACAGTGTCCTAGTCAGGGTTTCCATTGCTGTGAAGAGATACCATGACCACAGCAACTCTTATTAATGAAAGTATTAGATTGGGGCTTGCTTACATTCAGAGGTATAGTCTATTATCATCATGGCAGGAAGCGCAACCACATGTGGGCAGATATAGCAGCTGAGATTTCTATATTTTGGCAGGTAGCAGGAAGAGAGAGTGAGCCACTGGGCCTGGCTTGGGCTTCTGAAACCTCAAAGCCCACCCCCAGTGACACACTTCCTTCAACAAGGCAAAACCTATTCCAACAAGGCCACACCCTGTGAGCCTAGCGGAGCCATTTTCATTCAAACTACCATACACAGTAAGCCAAAGGAGACCAGGAAGTAGGGCCAGGCTATACACATCTTAAAGTCTGTCCCCAGTAACATACTTCTTATAGCAAGGCTCTACTGCTTAAAGGCTCTTAACCTTCACCAAACAGCACCACCATCTGGGACCAAGTGTTTAAATACACAAGCCTATGGGGGACATTTCTTATTCAAACCCCCAGACTTACAAGCCCTGTAAGAAGAGAAGTAGGCAGACGCGAGATCACGTGCAATGAGTGCAATATCTGGGTGCTGAAGAAGTACATGGGGATATCTCCTGGAGACACTCATTTCATTCCCATTGGTTTGATACTCAGAAACAGGGTTTGCTCAGTCACACAGTGGTTCTATTTTCAATGTGATGGTGCTAACAGTCACATCCCCAAAGGGTTCTTTGCTTACAGGTGTGTGCTGATATGTCACTGTGCTTTTGATTCGCACCTCCTTGATGATTCATTATGCTGAAGCCTTCTGGATATCTGCTTTGACAAAATCTCTATTCTGGTCACTCACTTTTTTTTTTTTTTAGTCATGTGACTTGTGCCTTGTTTTTGTTTTATTTGTATGATTTTCTTATATGTTTTGGAGAGCAACACTGAATCCACTAAACAGTTGCAGGTAATTTTTTTTTTAATCTACAGGTTGTCTTTGCATTTTGTTGATTGTTTCTTGCCTATTCAGAAGCTTGAAGTTTTGTGTAGTCCCTCTTGTTTATCTGTGCAGTGGTTGCCTGTGAATTTCATAACCATTTCAAAACAAAAATAGTTGCTCTGTCCATTGCAGTAATATTCATAATACAGAAACAGTCTAAGTGTACACCAACAGGTGAATGAAAAAAATACTAACCAAAATAAATCTTTTCTTCATAAATCACCCAGTCTCAAAGGTTCTGTTATTGCAACTCAAAATGGACAGAACCTGGGTACAAACTTTCAGATATAGACAATTGAGCACCATTCAGTCATAAAAAAGAAGATAATTATGCCATAATCTTGCAATAACATGGATGAACCTAGAGGTTCAATTTCAAAAAGCCAGACACAGGGAGACACATACTGCATGACATTGATTATGTGTGTCATTTCAAACACTCAAAATTATAAGAGCATAAAATAGAATTGTAGCTGTCAGAGGCTGGGAGAAGAAATAAATGGGTAGATGTTTATCAAAGAGTATGCTGCAACTTAAATGCATTTGCCCCCAACAAAACTCAAGCTGAATCTTAGTTCTTCAGTGTTGTAGGATATGGGGTCTTCTGGAAAATGCTTGGGCCATGGTGCTAGAGATGAATGGAAGTCCTCAGAAACCAAAAATGCCCTTCTCCAGCATTTTTGAGCTCTCTCTTCCTAGGCCTGGATTAGTTAGCTGAAGGTCCAGTTTTTATAATACAGGCTCAGCAGCCTAGAGTTTTACCCCCATGAATCTGTTTTCCCCTCCAATTTCTTCCGTTAGTCAAAGCAGCATGTGGTACTTTCCAGGTGTGGCACCTGCCCAATATATTGCATTAAATTGAAAGTAGATCCACTGTGTGACTGAGTAAGCCCGATTTCTGAGTATCAATCCAAAGGAAACGAAATCGGTATGCTGTGGGATGTTCTGTATGACAAATATGTTAATAAATAAAACACTGATTGGCCGGTAGCCAGACAGGAAGTATAGGCGGGACTAACAGAGAGAAAGATTGAGGGAACAGGAAGGTGAGAGACGGGACTGCCTGGAGCCGCCGCCAGGACAAGGAAGATGTAAAGTACCGGTAAGCCACGAGCCACGTGGCAAAGTATACATTAGTAGAAATGGGCTAAATATAAGAGTAAGAGCTAGACAATGATAGGCCTGAGCTAATGGCCAAACAGTTTAAATAATGTAAGAGTCTGTGTGTTTATTTTATAAGTGGGTTCCGGGACTGGCGGGACTTGGAGCTGGAGAGAAATTCTCCAGCAACATCAGTATCTTCAGGAGATGTTCCATGTACTTCTCAGCCTCCAGAACTGCGAACACAATAAAACTCTTTTCTTTATAAACTGTCCAGTCCTGGATGCCTTCTTATTGCAACTCAAAACGGACAGAACCAGCCCATAAACTTTCAGGTACAAGTTGTGTCACCTCTGAATATCTAATGTATGACATGGTGGCAACAGCCACTAAGGCCATACTGTTCGCTTGAAATTTGCTGAAAGCAGACTTTCGCTGGCCTTACCACATTCATATGCATACAAATGGAGAGACAAAATGATAGCCATATGTGGTGAAGATTATGATGATGGATTTGATGTGGTAACCATTACATGATGGAAATCAAACACCACATTGCATAACTTGAATATATGTGTGTGTGTGTGTGTGTGTGTGTGTGTGTGTGTGTGTGTGTGTGT
>CABHPR010130298.1:6316-23132 GCA_902168415.1 Peromyscus melanophrys
ACACACACACACACACACACACACACACACACACACACACACACCTCCAAAGGGCTTTATTCAGTGTTTATTCTTGGTGCTGTATCAGTAAACTCGCTACCAAAGGACCATCAACATCTGTTGGTGGCTGCTCATGACCTCTTGTGTGTCTTTGAGACATGAAGCCCTCTGTCTCCCAAGGATAAACAGACACACCTGACAGTGGATTGAGGTGTTGCTTGTCTTAATGGGGGGGGGAGGGGCTGGTCTATTCTTGTGGGACTGTGGGACAAGAGACAAGTGCAGAGCAGTCACGAGTGGCTCTTCAAACACTGGGCAATCTCTGTCTGCTAAGATCAAACCCCAGCTCCTATTCTCTCACACTCAGAATAATGTCCACTGGGCCCGCACTAGACATGGCCCCAGACGGCTCCAGGGAGACTGTGCTGCTAAGCCACAGGGCAAAAGTCTGTTCCTGTGGCTATCAAGAATGCTCAGGGTGTAAGAGTGCTTGCTTGATACGTGTGAGGAGCTGAGTTCAGATCCAGAACCTATTAGCCATGTACGTGCCTTAACCCCAGTGCTGTGGGGCAGCGGAGACTAGAGAATGCCTGGGGCTTGTTGGCTGGCTGCCACCTTAGCTCCAGGTTCAGCGAGAGGCTCTCTCTCAAAGGAATGAGGTGGAGAGAGAGAGAGAGCAGGCCACCGACGTTCTATTTTGGCCTCTGCAAGTGCCCACATTCACACACATGTATGCATAAACCACACGCACATCTTATGTCTTCACAGATCTTCCTGTCAGGGTGGAAAAGGGTAAGAATGGGATAATTCCAGGTGAGGTCTCTCTCTTCATTGGGTCGCCATGGCTGTGTTCAGCCATGGAAAGAATGCCCACAGCCTGCAAGGGTGGCACAGTACAGAATGTGGGCTCTGATTCTGTCTAAGCAAAGGTCAGAATGGAGGAGCCCAGCCCCTTTGGGCCCCCAGGATTCCTCATTAAGAGAGGTGGGAATTTCACTCTATTACACAATAGACAACCACGAGACTCCTCAATGTACCATTAACAATGCTACCAGACACACTACACTTGTCAAGAATGGTCCACATTTACTAAAAACAGTATTAACATTTCAGATGAGCCAATCAATTAACAACAGATCTGCCATGCAAAAAACACCCAGGTTTTCGTGCTACAAAATAAAAACATCTAATTGTTAACCAAGCATGTAATGGGACAAAAAAAATGGGGAAAGGACTTGGCAAGATGCCGCCACCAAGCCCAATGACCCTGTTCCATCCCTGGGCCTCACATGGTGGAAAGGGAGAACAGAATCCCAGAAGCTGTCCAGTCCACTACTCCTTTTCTAAGGAAACCTTTCCTAGCCAAATGTAGCATGCAGACCAAATTCTACGGGTGCGATGGTGTGAGTCATTTCTTCTCACTGTTCTATGTTCTTCAAGCAAAGTGCTTTGATTAGAACTATTTTAAATAAATGATTTTATGTCGATGGTCTCAACTCCCACAGGGACATATATATAGTGTTAGGCATAATTTAAGCGGCTTTGAGTTTCTTCACCCCACATATAAAAACATAGACTTTACAGTTTCAGATTTCATTCATATGTATATTTTAAACCTTTGCAACTAAATACCATGTTTGGGAAACCGAGACGTAGATTATTCCCACCACCGTGTCTGGTTAGAGACAGAGTGGGTGTGACCCATCTAAGGGTCCTGGAACCCATTTCTCACAGGACCACAGGCTACTTTCCTGCTGGTGTAATCCAGGTGTGACTTGGAAAGAAGAGGATGCTAAGTCCTCCTAAGATGCCGCCCCGGGGCTGGAGCTTCGTCAACAGTGTGGCTCTGTGGCTGGGGAGATGTCTCAGTCACTGAAGCATTCACCTCACGAGCACCCATGTAAAAGATGGGTGCAGTGATGTGTGCTTGTACCCCTAGCAATGGTAAGATGGGAGAGGGAAACATGGGGATCCCTGGAGCTCACCGGCCAGCTATCATAGAGCCTGGGGGCAAGGTTCCAGGACAATGAGAGACGCTGTGTCAACCCAAATGGTAGAAAGGTACACCTGCAGAATGACAGAATGATGTCTGAGCATGCATGGGCGTGGATACAACACACACATAATACAAAACACACACACACACACACACACACACACACGCGTCTTGACTCTCCTTCCCTGTCACTGTGTGTTCCTAGACAAGTCTCTTGAGGTCTCGGAGCCCTGACTCCCTAGCAGCACAATACAGACTATGAGAATATCAATGCCCCAGGAAGCTGCTGTGCCAATTAAATGGAGTCATGTCTTAGAAAGTGGGGCACCATGTAAACAGAAACACAGTTGGTCCTCCCCACCCATGGGTCTGCATCCATGCAACAAAAAAAAATGCTATTTTCACATTTTATTTTTAGTTGTGTGTCAGGATATACACCACGTGTATGTGGGTGCTTTAAGAGGCCATAGGATGGTATCAGAACCCCCCTGGAGCTGAAGCATGTCGTGAGCTGTCTGACATTGGAACCAAACCAGGGTCCTCTGCAAGAAGCAAATACTCTTTACTGCTGAGCCATTTCCCCAGTCTCATAATTTTTCTATTGCATACTCAGACACCATTGTCCCCAAATATAGCCAAAACAATTATTTACATAGCATTTACATTCTACAACATAATCTGGAAATTGCTTACGCAGGAACACGTGAGCAGGTCACAGGCAAGCAGGACACCATTTTATATAAAGGAATGGGCATCTGTGGTATTCACAGAGGGTTCCAGAACCTCTTAGATACCAGGGCTCAAATGTACTAAGCTTTTCTGTATACTGAGTGTTATTTAATGGCTATGATGATTCTTCCTATTTTTCTCTACAATTCAATTCTCTGAGATGCCTTATGTTTATCTCTAAGGTTTACATGATTAGAAACGCTATCATTTCTGATGGTCTGAGTGTCTTGGGTCTTTTCAATAAAGTGCCTGAACTAGGGCTGAAAATGCCTTCTCCTTCCCAGTAGATCCTCAGTCTCTTTCTCCAGGTTCTGCTGTACCCCCAATCTCTGCCCTCCCTGACTGGACCAACTTTGGGGAGCATCCTCTGAAGACAGCAGCTTGACAGGCTGCCTGAAAGTGCTTGCCCGTGAACACGGGCCCTTGGCCTCGTCAAGACCAGTGTGATGTGTCTGGGCATACAAGCAGGATCTCTGTCCATCAATCTCCCTATCCTCCTGTTTCCCTCCATGCTCGTCTGTGTATGGCTTGCATGAATTGGAGCCTACATTTGCCTTCCTCGTTCCTAGGTAACTGTTCTCAACACGAATGGCTCCAGGTTGTGTTCTTCTGCTACACTTTTATCTGTCGTTATAAGTCCTTTAGAAAGATTCTCTTCAAACCTTTAGCCCTAAGTTCTGTGCCTTGCAGTTTGAACTTTAACCTTTTTTAAATGTTAGAGAGATACTTTTAGGACACGTTCACTTGGAAGAAACCGAAATGATAAAAAAGGAACAGAACGATGCAATGGACCCTCCCTCCTGGGGGGCACTGTGGTGGGGGGACCCTCAGGCGTAAGTCACAGCTCCACAAGACTAAAGCCTCCACTTCAAACAGCAGCTTGTAGATCTATCTACAAGAGGGCTGGGGAAATAGATCGCCAGAAAGCCATGAGTTTGGATCCCCAGAACGCATGCGCAAAGCCAGGTGGCATGCCTATAACCACAGTGCGAAAGGCAGAGGGAGAGGGACACGGGCAGATCTCGGAAGCTCATTGGCCAGCCAGCCCAGCCAATTTGTGAGTGATCCCATCTCAAAAAACTAAAAGTGAGAAAAGGGATGGTAGTGGGAGATGGGGGTTTGAGAGAAGGGAATGGGGTGAAAATGAATAAATTTTATCATATTGCTATATGAAACGCAAGCAATAAAAAATTTAAATAAAAGTGAAGAGTGATTGTGAAAATGCCTGATGTCAACCTTGGGCCTCTATGCACACCCCCATGCACAAAACACACACATTCATGCTAGTAACTATAAAACCACAAACACACACACATACGTACATACATACGTACGTACATACATACATACATACATACATACATACATACATCTTAAAAGTAAGAATACAAAATAAAATCTACAAAGAGTGAAACAGCACATCTTCAGTTTCCTACTTTCAGGCTCCTTAGAGCAGATCTTTACTTTTCCTTCGGCAGTGACATAGAGAAGGGTCAGTACAAAGCCTGATGGCCAGGGTGGGACTCAACGGTCAAGTACGGTTCCCCATCTTAGGAGAAGGGAAGTTAATACTCACGCCTGTACCAACAACATGCACACATCCTGGCTCACAGAGAAAAAACCCCTTTCCAATAGGTCACCCAGGCTTTGCATTTTGCTCTGTTTTCTTGGGTGACTCTATCTTCTATTTGCCGTTCTGGTTTTGCCTTTTTCTTTATTGTTTTGTTTTTTTGTTTTTTGTTTTTTGTTTTTCTCTTTTAAGCTGAAACTCTATTTCACTGTCTTGGATGGCTGGTTCTGATTGTCAACTTGACAGGCTGTGCCTTGACAGGTTCACAAGGTGCGAACCTCTGGGCATGTTTGTAGGAGAGTTTCTGGGTTGGTTGAGATGGAGAAAGCCGCCCTAACTGGGTGTCGGGGGTACTACTCCATGTGCTTGGGTCTAGAGGAGAAAGTGAGCTGAGCGCCTGAACTCATCTCTGACCCCTGAGTACAGAAGTCTTGTGACCAGCTGCCTTTGGCTCCACCCACCACAGCTTCCCACCATGACAGAAGGAATCCTTCTGAACCAGGAGCTAAAGTCAGGTATTTGTCACAACAAGGAGAAAGCAACTAATATATCCCCAACTGAAGATTCCAGGAGAAAGAATATTGTCTTATTTTGTGTTACATTCCTTTACTTTAGTGTGTGTGTGTGTGTGTGTGTGTGTGTGTGTGTGTGTGTGTGTGTACAATTGCTCAGAGATAGAAACCAGGGGACAGCTTGTGGGAGTCAGTTCTCTCCTTTAACCATAGGGGACCTGGGAATCGAACACAGGTTGTCAGGCTGGGTCTCAAGTGCCTTGGCCATGAAAATTTTGTCATCATGAGGAAAATCTCTTTGGGCACAAAGAACCTGAGGGGGACTGGAGCTTGCTACTGGAGCCCTGCCAATCTAAACCTTTCTCCTTTCGTTTTTAGCTTGTAGCTATGAGGTCCTGCTTAGAACAATGTCAGGTCCTAACTCTTCTGAGTTCAAGGCCTTTCTACTGAGGATACACCTCCACCTTTTGAGTCCTATCCCTGACACTCACATGGCGACACTCACCCTACTGTGCTCATCCCGCTGCAACTTTCTCAAATGGAGGATGGCAGCTTATGGGCTTGAAGTCACTACTAGTCACATGAAGTCACTCCTTACCCAGGGTTCTCCTCGCTTTCTGAGCATTGCCACATGCTCCCAGCATGGTTGACTAGTGAGCACTAGCAGAGGTAGGTTTGTCACACCTACGTGCTGGTCTTAAAGGCAGCCAAAGGAACTGGTATGTAAACCTATGAGGATCTGAAAACACATGACCTGCACTTTAAGAGGAAGTGCATACAATACCATTTCCGTCCCAGAATGCACCTTGTCAATTGCCTTTCGTTGCACTGAAATCTGGCTTTACCACTGCTCTGGCCTAAACGAGCTAAGTGTCCTCACTGTCGATGGGATGCAGGAGTAGGTTCCCGGGGCTGAGTGTTCAGTCACTGTGCCATCTGACAATACAAAAGTTGTCTGCCCTGTTCATCAGCTTCCCTCCTATGAGTAGAATAGGTTCAGTGGATGAGTGAATTAACACCGGCAATAAGTTATGTTAAGAAATATTTTTATGGGACTTGAGTTGACACGGCAGTTAAAGGGGAATGCTGCTCTTCCAGAGGACTCCAGTGCTGTCCCCAGCACCCATGGTGGGTAGTTCACAATTACCTGTAATTAGAGCTACAGAAGGATCCAGAGTCTCTGGTCTCTGTGGGTACCTGAACACTGGTGTACACACACACACACACACACACACACACACACACACACACACACACACAAAATTAAATTTAAATTTAAAATTTTAAAGAAACCTTCTGCCATCAGGCAGTGGTGGTGCACGCCTTTAATCCCAGCACTCAGAAGGCAGAGGCAGGTGGATCTCTATGAGTTAAAGGCTAGCCTGGTCTACAGAGCGAGTTCTGGGACAGCCAAGGCTACATAGAGAAACCCCCGTCTTAAAAAACCAAAAATGAAAGAAAGACAGAATTGTTTTTACCACGTGACTCTAAAACGCTGACACAATGGCTCAGCGGGAGGAGCAGTGTTAGGATTCGAATCGTGTTTTCCTTAACTCTGGCTAATTTCTGCAGCATAGGCATGCCCTCTGGTCTCATTTTGTCTTTTCTAAGAGTTAGTTGCTTTCCCTTGTTTGCCTTGCTATTGTCACTGTCATTTTTGAGACAGGGGTCTTGCTATGTTACTCAAGCTAGCCTCAAGTTGTGGACTTAAATGATCCTCCTGCCTCAATTCCTGGGTGGTAGGAAGGCCCTGCAGCTCACAGGAGAATCAGCTGTTCTTCTGTTACCATAACACCCATTCTTAAAGTAAAAATGATGAACACAGGTCAACTACATAAAGTCATGTAAAATTAAATTCCTTAGTGTAAAAAAATTAAATCTTCAGTGTTCAGTCTGTCTATGGATTCCAACACACTGTTAGACTCTGCATACCAGGCCTAAAGCAGAGGTTCAGCCAGGATCAGGAAACAAGGTCTGCATGCTCATTGTTTTGGGTATTAATTAACCATCATAATCAATTGATGAACCAAAGCACAGTTTATTTGACGTCTATTGGCACTTGTGAATGTTAATTGAGTTTTTGAATGAATCACTACCCCGAGCCTTCATGGTGATTATTGACAGTGTATTTGGTTTGCCGTTGTGATAACTACATCTTTCCCGAAAGGAAAATCCTACCTTTTCTTGATTTAATTTATACTCACCAACGTCCAAAGCTCTATGATCTACCTTGGAAGAAACCTAAGCCCAACAAATTCTGTTCACATGTGAGGAAAACTAAGACCCATAGAAATTCAGCCATTGGCCCAAGAAACCAGAGGCATACTCAAAAGAGAGTTCATCAAATCCCAGACAAGTCCTGTGCCCAATACACTCTCAATGATGCTACGGTTGGTCAATGGCTGCGTCATGTGCCTGGACCATGGGAGAAATGTTTTCCTGACAGATCACATCAGCATGATCTGATTGAGGCACTGGTGTCGGGTTCAAAGTCCCTTTGGGAGGTATTGCCTGTTTCAGAGGCTTCAAGCACTTGTTAAATTAAAGGAACCTCGGGAAGTCTTATTAACCCTTCAAGGGATTCTTTTGACATCTGCAGGTTTTTAAGGTCAGGGAACTTTAACTTTCTCTGTTAACTGCCTGGAGGACAAAACTCTTTCCCTTTAGACTCATGTAGCAGATTCTCCATGTGCCTTTAAACCATGATGATTGAACAGTGTTTTCCAAGGTACAGGCTGGGAGCTTATGGGTTGTTTTCTTAATTGATGACGACTACAACATTATTATTAATTTTTTTAAATCTGTTTTTTTTCTTCACAGTTTTTTTTTTGTTCAGGAAGAGTTCCTCTTAATAATGCATGGCTTTACTATGTCCGCATGGATGGATTGGTTATTGACTCCATGCTCTCCTTGGCACAGGGTAGGGTGTGTTTATAACCATCGTTTTATTTGTTGTCATTATGATTCTATTAACTATAGCATCATTACTAATTGCACGGGCAGCTGGAACCATGACCACTTTGGCTGGAGAGAGAGCGCTGAAGTAATTAATGCAAGACAAGCAATCTCTACCACAATCTCTACCAGCAGTGAGCAAGCCCTGTTTCCACAGAAGTCAATGCTCAGTGAGGCACAGGGTGATGCCATGAGCAAGTTATTCCAGTGTCTCTGTTGTTTCTAGAATGCATGGCCCTGTATGCCTCTTGTTCTAGGTAGCTCTTGTTAACTGGACACAGGCTAGAGTGCTGTGTGGGGACTCTGTGGGGAGAGGGAACCTCAACTGAGGGACTGCCTCCATCAGATTGACCCATGTGCAAGTCTGTAGGGCACTTTCTTGACTAATGATTGACGTGGGAGGACCGGTCCACTGGGGACAGTGTCACCCCTGGGCTGGTGGTCCTGGGATGTACAAGAAAGTAGGCTGAGCAAGCTATGGGAATTAAGCCAGTAAGCAGCACCCTTCCATGGCCTCTGCTTCAGTCCCTGCCCTGGGTTCTCTCAGCGGTAAACTGTTGCCTGGAAGTGTATGATGAAATAAACCCTTTCCTCCCCAAGTTGCTTTTGGTCATGGTGCCTATCACAGCAACACAGAGCGGATTCAGACACATGTCAAGAATATTGGCATGTTCATCTATTCTAATTGGAGTAACTTACAAATGTATGGGCTCATGCATGTTAAAGCATAGTGTGAACAGTGTTGTTTCACTTTATCGAAGACACTGGCTGATTCCACACTGTATTTCAGGCTGGAACACATACACATTTACAGAATATGAAATTCAGGTAAATGGCAACAGTTGTTCATCTCCCATAGGACCCCACCTCTGGACACATTAGCATCCAGCTAACCCTCAGCATGGTGAGCCCCTATGCTTACAGCACTGGCTATTGGGCAGACTTTCCTGCTGAAGGTAAGGGCTTCCCATGGGCATATGTAAGCAGAATGTGGACACTGGAGTTACAGAGAGACAGAAAAGGATTAGGGAGCCAGGCTTGAGGCCTAGGGGAGCTATCCATCTAGCCAGAGTTACAGGGAGATAGCAAAGGATTAGAAGCCTAGGCCTTGGGCTTAGGGGAGCTTTCAATCTAGCTAAAGAAAGATCCCATATATTCTTGTAAGATATTAAAAACCATTATGAAAAAAATCATTATGAAGCCAAACATAATATAGGCAATTTTTAAAGTTAAAAATATAATTGTTGAAACAATTCAGAATAAAAGGATAACCTTTGATTATAAATAAAAACAAAAACAAAAACAAAAACAGAGGTTTTTGTTTTTGTTTTTTTTAATTCTCAAAAGGCATTGGCTCTAAGTTGGTCACAAGTATAAGTTAATAGAGCCGAAGAAGTCTCTCTTTACTAAGATTCTGAGCCTCCCTGGCATGTGCTGGCCTATCCTGGGCTGCATCCCAACATGACTGTGATGTATCTCCTGGCTGGCCATGTCATGTCTCCTAGACGAGA
The DNA here is from genome assembly GCA_902168415.1 of Peromyscus melanophrys. Classification (NCBI taxonomy): domain Eukaryota; kingdom Metazoa; phylum Chordata; class Mammalia; order Rodentia; family Cricetidae; genus Peromyscus; species Peromyscus melanophrys. The sequence goes on from CABHPR010130298.1 coordinate 15,590, forward strand.
AGAGTGAAGGCCTCCTCCACAGACTCTGCTTCCTATGTCTTCACTCTTGGCCGCCTGTCATGGCACGTTTCAAGTACATGAGGACCACTTACTGAGTTGACTTGAAGAAACTGAAGGAAGACATCCCTCCCAGGAGGAAATGTAAAAGGCTAACAGCGCACAGGGTGCCAGTCAAATCTAAGACATTCTTAGTGGGCAGAAACTACCTGAATTAAACAAACGGCCACTGTAGCCTGCAAGCCCAGAGGCTGAGAATAAAGATGGAGTTTGACTCCGAGTATCAGGCACAAAGAAGGACACAGACAAACTGTAGCACACCCAGAGGTCACTAACCAGGACAATAGGGTGACATGAAGCCTTATCACACAGCAAGGTGTGAGAAGCCAAGGAGACGTATGAGGAAAATTCAGCCCCAGGAGGGTGAGGTTTCATGAGAAATGACAGTAGTCAAGAATGGATCATTTGCTCTGTTCTGGAAGAACAGCTTCTCGTGCAGTTTACAATTGAGTTCACGAAACTTCCATCATTTTCTCAGAAGAGCCTCTGACACTTTAGTGCATGATGGCTATAATTAATGTCAGACTCAAAATTAGAAATCAAAAATTCTATTTGATCCTTTGGTTTCAAGTTGGACCTAGAGTATGTTTTGGCATGATTACTAACTGTTAGCAGAAAGTTCTGGAAACAGATGTAGTCTTGATATGTGCTCTAAATATGAAACACATTGCAGAAAGAGTTGGAGATAAAAATATATACTGCTTGTGCACACTCTGGCCATGCCATTTCCTGTCTTTATCAGCAATAAAAGTCTCTCTCGTTTACCCTTCTTTTGTTGTCCCAGGTGAGCAAAATCCTTTTTCCTTTTTTTTCCCTTTTCTTTTTTTTTTATTTTTAAATACGTGCGTGTGTGTGTGTGTGTGTGTGTCTGCATGAATCCCACCCCCCTCACATACACACACACACACACACACACACACACACACACACACACACACACACACACACGATGGCATACATGCGGAGGTCAGAGGACAATTTGCAGGGGTCGATCGGTTCTCCCCTTCCGTGGTGTAAGTCCCAAGGGTTGTCAGGTTTGGTGGCACGAGCCTTTACTCTCTGAGCTACCTCACCAGCCCTTCTTTTCCATCTTTGTGACTTTCTTGTTCATTTTTTTCTATCTTCTTTCTCACTTGTAGACGTTTCCTTGCACTATACTAAGCACTGACTCTATGCCAGAAACTGTGGTAGGCTGCGATGGTCCAAGAATATGTAAGACATAGCTGCTGTCCTTGAAAAGTTTGCCTTTGTGGGTAAAGAAAGCCATATGTAACGCAATCCCAGAGCTGACTTCAAACAACCATCCAGCTGCCCTGTTACTTTTCTATAACTAGCAGTGATGGGCCACTGTTTCCTCAGAAGCTAGTAAGCATGCAGTGTACATCTTCCCAGAAAGATACGGACACGGGAGAGGAATAGTCAAGAGCACGGAGATGATACGGGTGCAGTGTAGATAAGAGAACAGTTTGCTAAGAGCAGAGTTAGAGATGAGATGCCCAAGAGGAAGCCGCAGGGCCCTGCACAGCAGCTCTGAGAGCCTTGGCATAGAGTGGGAGGCAGCTCTGGGTTCTCCTCTCTCTGAGAGAAAGGGAACACCTTGACCTAGGAACAACTAACACAGCAAAGCAAGAAGATAAATGGACTGTGATTTTTAACTAAATCAGTTCTGTATGAATGATCCCTAAAGGAGTTTGTCTACGGGACAAATTAAGAAAAAGGCCTGTATGGGGTGTGTGTGTGTGTGCTGTGGGGTGTGTGTGTGTGTGTGTGTGTGTGTGTGTGTGTGTGTGTGTGTGTGTTGCATGTGTGTGCTTGTGTTCTTGTGTAAGAGCATACATATGTGTGAGGGAAGTATGCATGAAGATATGTTCGTGCCTGTGGAGGGCAGAGGACAATCTCAGGTATCAATCCTCAAGAGCCATCCTCCTTGTTTTTGAGACAGGGTCTCCTGCCCATGAGGCTAGGCTGGCCTGCCAGAGAGCCTCAGGAATCCACGCACTGACTCCCCAGTTACATGGTTCTAGAGACCAAACTCAGGCCCCCATGCTCGCAAGCAAACATTTTACCAACTAAGCTATTTATCTCGCCAACCCTAGAAAAAGAAACTAGGATTTATTTATGTTTTAAAATGTATGTATATGAGTGTTTTGCCTTCATGAGTTTATGCACACAACGTGCGTGCATGCAGGGGCCAGTGGCAACCAAAAGATCATGTTGGAGGTCCTGGGACTGGAGTTACAATGATGAGCAAGCTACCAGGCGGGTGCTGGGAACCAAACCTGGGTCATTTGCAAGAGCAGGAAATGATCTTAACGACTGCACCATCTCTCCAGTCCTAGTGGAAAGGTCTTAAAAACAGAAGCAAAACCAAGCCAGACTGAGTATATGAAATCCATTTGGCCACCATTACCACTGCTAGGACAGATACTCTTCCGTAGGAAGGTACATAGAAAGTTTTTCTAACAAAAAAAAAAATGTCACAGAGTCAGTGACTAAAGAAAATCAGGAGATGCAGACAGGGAGAGTATTTAAGTTTTTAATAATGCAATAGCATTCTTCCACCGTATATGTTTAAATCTCAATTATTTCAAAAATTTAAAAACTGAAGAAACGGTAAAAATATCTGTGTTTTCTAGGGGATCGGAAGGAAAAAAAAGAATGTCTACTAGGTGGTACAGGGGGCAGTCTCAGGGCAGGGAGCCTAGTCTGTATGTGTGTGCAATGGCGGATATTGTAGGATTAGCAAGACCCACAGAACTGTGCAACACCAAGGGTGAGGGAACCCTCAGGTAGACTCTGGGCTCAATTTCCTAACAGAGCATCTTAACAGTTGTAACAACGCAAGATGTAAGAGACAGGCGTCAGTGGTGGCCGAGGATATGCAAGCTCCCTGCTCCTAGTCTTCTGGTAGTTAAAGGTAAAACTGCTGTGAAACAGATGGTAATTTAAATAATAGATATCAACATCTTTCCTTCTTTCAAAAGTAATAACGCAACTTAGTTTTCTCACTGACATTCATTCGGTAAGTCCTAATGCTGTCTTATTCCTTATAAAATTCTGAGACACGCGGACAAGCAATTCTGAGTTCCTTCACTCCATGGCACCACTAAGGCACAGGAAGCCAGGTGACGGCCCCGAGAACAGTAGAGAGACTCTTTGGTGACATGGAAACTAAAATCAGGATTTCCTCACCTAAATTGCTCTTCTTGGATCACAGCAGCCGCGGTGTCCCGAGAAAATCAGTACATCTGGTGAAAGGATCGCCCACCCCCGAGTGGGTGTCTGTCAGAGGAGGCTGCGTCAGATCTTACCGGAAAATGTGTGGCCATGTGCTTGCCATCTCTGTATAAGCATGACCCCTTTCTTTAACTACCCTACGCGTTGGAGGTTGCACAAGTGTCAGAGGTAAACCCCACCCACACCTACATCCCCACCCTGCCCCAGCAACAACTGACAAGATCCTTGTATTTTTAAAAAAAAAAAATTCAGAGTCAAACCACCTACATAGGTTACACTCTGAGCTGGGGTACCTCAGGCTAACTACAAATAACTGCAATTAGTCATGCAAACAGGCTTACTCAGCCTTACAGTCTGGGCCAACATTCTCCAACAGACAGAGTAGGACTGGAAAGCAATCTTTATTCCCGGTACCAGAGTAAACCGAGGTTCAAGTGGGATTAAAACACATCTGCTCTTGTCAGAAGACAGACTATTTTTAGGGAAAGCCAGATGAACTCTGACCTACAAATTTGAAAATGCCCGGATCAATCACCACTGGTATGATGAGAGGAATATGGAGCATGCCATTGTTAACACGTGGGACGTGTCTTTGTTTAGGGGCCATTAAATTTAATAACTTCCCCCTTTATGACTTTAAACAGGGCCCCTCTTCTAAATAAAAGTGGCTCCATCGAACTTAATTACTTGCCCGTGGCTGCGGTGGCAGGGGTGTGCTCACCAGACAGGTGGCGCTTAATACAGGAGTGGGTCTGCCGGGAGAGCGGAGGATCGCTAGTGTTTTATGAAAATTGTCTTAACTTCCCGATTTATTAGTATTAATTGCTGGGGTTTCTTTTGAAACTTCCTGAAGGCGCTGCTCCCTCCTGGGCGTAGCGAGCTGTTCTGCAGAAATAGATGCTCACATGGATGTGGCCCACTGCTGGAACTACTGATTTCAAAAACTGAACTCAGGAGATTTGACAGGGACTGGGTCATAAGGGATTTTTTTTTTTAAAAAAACGAGCTGTATCAAACACCAATGGGTTTTCAACTATATGAGCTGATCCTTCTGACAGATCTCAAGTGATCAAATGGGTCGTCCCTCTACCGCCAGCAATTTCTATATTTTGTGGTAGCGACAAAATAATTTTCAGTGACCTTCTTTATTAGGCTAATGCCACTCTGCTGACTTTGGGAAGAAATATCATAGCTCTGAGAGCCATTAAAATGAAAACCTCAACAGCTTTGTGAAGTTGAGTGGAATTACTTTTGGTACTAAGATATATAACAAAGAGATTCAAGACTATTTGATTAAAGAGAAAAAAAGAAACTTTCAGGGAAAAAAACTTTATGGGAAAGTCATAAATGCCATGAAAATATTCTTGACGTAACTCCTAGTGGCCTCTCCCAAAGTAACAGAGCAGTCAACATGTATGATTCTTCCCTGTGTGTAGTAACCAGTTCTCCAGAGAGCAGGTGAAAAAGATCACAGGAAGTGTGTGCACCAGCCCCATCCACCTCCACACCACAGAAGAGGTCAGGCAGGAGGGAGGGAGAGAGCTACAGAAGTGGGGAGAACCGGCAGGTTCCGGGATAGGAAGAGAATAAAGCCTCCCATCAGAGTCAATAAGGAGTCTTTCTTCTATCTGTGGCAGAATTATTACATAAAATACAGTTTGAAGGTCAATAATTATCTACAGAGTATTCTGTAATGACCTCCAGAAAAGTAATTAGAATCCCGTGAAGCCACGTGAGTGCCTGCTTACGCCCAGCCTCATGGGTGATGGGTTTTGTTAAAGCCCTGCTACAGTTTGGGCTGCACACAGCCTTCTGGTCTCTGCTTTGTCCTGACCTGCTTCTTTACAGGAACCACTGAGAAATCACTCTGGCTGCTTCTTGGTAGTGAATATTCTTTTAGAATGACACAAGATGATGTGAGATCACACATGTATACAGCCACTGGGGGATGGGATGTTACTTAACCTTATTATACAAGGTCTTTCTTACTGTAGTACATATGGTGCAGGAAGAAGCCCAAAAACTCTAGGGCTGCTTCTGACCTTTAATGCCATGAGGCTGGTGTCGGATTGATGAACTTGACTTCTATAATTTTACTGAGTGTGGTCCAAAGTCATTACAATCAAGGAGGACCCATTTGTCAACTAGATCACAATTGTATAGTGTTTGGTTACAATCCTATCAACTACTCTTGTTCTTACAACACCATTTAAGGCTACCTCGGATTAAGGGAAAATATCCTGCATTCTTATAGCATGCCTATGTATTTCAAGACATCTAGTGGTACAACTTTCTCTGGAGCAGGCAGGGACCAGGTGACATGCCCTCACCATCTTACTGGACCTTGTTTTGTTTGCGCTTGGCTTCCAGAAAGGAGCTGAAGAAGACTACAGGAACTACCAGCATGACACCACTGTCACTGCCATGATTCCTTCAGTTCTAGAACCCAATCTACACCTGGAAAATTAGAGGGAAGGGCACAAACACACCAAGTGATGAATGTGGGTCCTCTAAAGTCCCCAGGAACTATCATTCAGACTACCACTTTTGAACAGTATTTTAGGGTGAACTGGAGTTTCCTTAGAAGCATATCTTTCTAATTATTTCTATTCCTATGAGCCCTGGAACAGACCCCCCCACACACATATACACCCTCGTAAACAGAAGTACAACCTAAGATTTTTTATTTATTGTATAATTTAACTTTTTCTTAATACTTTACTTTTTGTGAATACCCTAGCTGATTTTAGCTTTATAAGTATTCATTTAAAATTGTAATAATAATAATGTAAATACTTTAGAAACTCTATGTGGTATATATTGTATGAAGTGAACTTCATGTATTATATGATTTTTGAACTACATATGAGGGTTAATTCATTTAAAAAGTGAAATATTCCGAAGCATGTTTTGTTTTTAAATATGTTCTGTGGGTTTTCCTTTTTGTTAAGCAAATAATCTTTCAAAATTTTAGGTTCCTATTTATTTTATTAATTTAAGCCAAGCTTTGCCTGCAAATGATATACAGATATACAATTTTTAAAACAATTTTAGCTTCAACATATGAGCTATAATCTGTTACATGCTGTGTGTCAGGTCTATCCTAAATAGTTTACACTCTCCCAGTAATCCTAAGGGATCATTATTTTTTTCCCTATTAATAAAGTTTTATAAACTAACGTTTAGAGAGTTAAGGAACTTTTGCTTGGTGTTTGCATGAGGTGCAAACTTAGGTCTGAGCCTACTATTTCTCACTCAACATCATCTGCAAGTATCTTGTGTATCCCTTTGGACAGGGACCCGAAAGTATCTCAAAAGTGACCTTCTGGGGATAGTGATAGAGGTTAGCATTTGAGTTGTCCATGTTACGGACAAACAGTAGGTGGATAAGAGGCCTGGCCATGGTAGACAGACTAGAGGCCTGGCCGTGGCAGACAGACTAGAGGCCTGGCCGTGGCAGACAGACTAGAGGCCTGGCCGTGGCACACAGACTAGAGACCTGGCCATGGCAGACAGACTGGAGAAATGGCCATGGCAGGCAGACTAGAGGCCTGGCCATGGCAGACAGATTAGAGGCCTGGCCATGGCAGGCAGACTAGAGGCCTGGCCATGGCAGACATACTAGAGAAATGGCCATGGTAGACAGACTAGAGGCCTGGCTGTGGCAGACAGACTAGAGGCCTGGCCATGGCAGACAGACTAGAGGCCTGGCCGTGGCACACAGACTAGAGAACTGGCCATGGTAGACAGACTAGAGACCTGGCCATGGCAGGCAGACTAGAGAAATGGCCATGGTAGACAGACTAGAGGCCTGGCCGTGGCAGACAGACTAGAGAAATGGCCATGGCAGACAGACTAGAGACCTGGCCATGGCAGACAGACTGGAGAAATGGCCATGGCAGACAGACTAGAGACCTGGCCATGGCAGGCAGACTAGAGGCCTGGCCATGATAGACAGACTAGAGGCCTGGCCGTAGCAGGCAGACTAGGGGCCTGGCCATGGCAGACAGATTAGAGGCCTGGCCATGGCAGACAGACTAGAGAACTGGCCGTGGTAGACAGACTAGAGACCTGGCCGTGGCAGACAGACTAGAGACCTGGCCATGGCAGACAGACTAGAGAAATGGCCATGGCACACAGACTAGAGAAATGGCCGTGGCACACAGACTAGAGAAATGGCCATGGTAGACAGACTAGAGACCTGGCCGTGGCACACAGACTAGAGAAATGGCCGTGGCACACAGACTAG